>JAYMFT010102295.1:0-13732 GCA_038088735.1 Panulirus argus
GAGGGAGAGAGAGAGAGAGAGAGAGAGAGAGAGAGAGAGAGAGAGAGAGAGAGAGAGAGAGAGTCGTCATACTCGTATCAAGTGTGATCTGAAGATCTCAGACCTTCAAGTCTTCAGGCAGACTAGTCAAAAAGAGCCTCGGGGTCGTCAGGTCCCCAATCAATCTGGGTCAAAGACCTCAGGTCGTCAGCTCCTTACGTAAGAAAGTCATCGGGACGTCCTGTAAGTCGTCAGGGTCACAGGTGTGAGCCCCCCTGGGGGAAGAGGAAGGGTGAACGACCCCTGATATCATGTGGACCCCTCTGGGAACATCAGTCTAATGATCACGTCTCCAGGATTACAATCTCTTGCCAATACCTGCTTCAGGGGAAACATTCAAGGCCTTCACCCAACCACTACCACTCACAACCGCATGACAGCTTGTTTTAATATCTTACTAACCGCCTGCTTACAATCCTTTGACGTTATCTCAACCGCGTATCCATACGTTCACATTAAATAAAAAATAAACAGGATATCATATGCGAAGTGAACATGGATGTTACTGAGCCGAGAGAGAGAGAGAGAGAAAGAGAGAGAGAGAGAGAGAGAGAGAGAGAGAGAGAGAGAGAGAGAGAAAGAGAGAGAGAGAGAGAGAGAGAGAGAGAGAGAGAGAGAGAGAGGACAGTAATGGAGGTGAAGACATCAGTACAAGGTTGGAAACCCAGGTACAGTAGTAATGATGATAGTAGTAGCGGCAGTTGTGGTGGGGTACCGTAAATGATGACGACAGCAGTGGTGGTGGGGGAACAGCTATGATGATGACAGCAGTGGTGGTGGTTGTGGTGGGGAATAGTGGCAATATCATACACCCCCCTCACCTACACAAAACGGCAGTACCAACACCACGCCTACACCCGAACAGTGTCATCCCTACACCTGGCGATGACCAGGTCATCATTTTCCGCCCTCTCTCTTCATCCTGGGCCGGTGGTGTCCAGGTACCACTCGTGCCCTACCCTCATCCATCACCTCCGGCAGGTGAACCAACACAGCCTCCACCTCCCCACACTACTGGCCACAACTCCCGACCCCTCCATATGACACACAGCCAATCTCTTCAATACAGGAAATAATCTACCCCGCTATCTGTCTAGATTATTCTCCCTTGCATGACGGTGGATCAAGTGTATGCCGACGTCGTTACACCTTTCGTGGCATTTCAGTCTACCGAACTGGGGAGGGGGAGGAGGGGGAGGGCGATCGTCACGAACCCCAGCCCCCCACCCGCTGGCCCCAGCGCAAGGGACGACCCAACTCCCCGGGCGACATTCGCTACCCTGCCGCCGCCCTGGTGATAACGCCAACACACGAGGTAAATATTCTGGGCGCGCGCCCCACCGCTGGTGACGGCCGCTCATTAGCAATGTTAAATGTTGTAGGGACGTGTGGGACACGACAGAAAGCACCGCTGCAATTTACGAGGCGGCAGCGTCGGCCACACTGGCAGCGGCCTGCCACCCACCCCAACCCAACCCACTCCCGACCACCGCCCCACCCGACCCCCACCACCCAGGATTACTAATGACTGTAACACTCGCATCATAACTCCACCACTGCTTTATCATCACACGTGTTGACCCGGGATAGTGACATATGCTGCGGGATTGTGGCTAGTGTGGGTCCCATTAGACTAGTGGCTGGAGAGTGCTTCATTAGACCTGTGGCTGGTGAGGGCTCCTGTAGACCCGAGGCTGGTGAGGCCTCCTGTAGACCTGTGGCCAATGAGCGAGGGCTCAAGCTGACCTAAAGTCAGTGAGGGCGGCTCTCCACCTCGGGTGGATCAAGAAAAGGCCGTCAGCGGTTCTAAATACAAAATGAGAGCCGATTTATTTTCTTCTACGCGTGATTCCGTGTGTCTCGGTGTTGCCCTGGAAGGCATGAGACTGAGGGAGACGTGCAGATGAATTTTCGGTCTTTAGGGAAGGCCCAGCGGACCCCTTACATGGCTGCTGTGTGAGGGCTGAGGCTGGCCTGTGTAAGACGAGGGCGGCCCCTCTCATCCCAGACAGCGGGGCCGGGAGCTCCCGGGTGTACATGCTGAGGAAGCACTTGACTGCTCGCCTGACGTCCTGAGATAAGGCTGAGGATTTTGGGGAAAGGCTGGAAGTCTTAGGAATGCGTAGGGATGGAAGGGGGAAAGGATACACGTCCTGAGGTGCTCCAGAACACGGGTCGAGGTCACACAACCGACGGCGTCCTACAGAGGCCCAGGTCACTGCCAGAACACTCCCCCCCCCATACACATACACACACACCCTAAACTTTGGACGGGTTCTGACGCGGCGGCGGGCCAGGTATTCGTGTAAGGCGGCCGTCCATCCGCTGTTAATGTGGTGTCCATTGGTTTTAAGTAATTTGTCATGTCCTCCGCAGCGGCTCTGATGGCTCTGGCGACACTCCCACGTATCTGCCGCCATCTTGTGAGCTCTTTTTTTTGTTTTATCTCCCTATCTATCAGTGGCTCTTATCCCCCTCCCCTCCCACTCTCTCTCTCACAAACATGGGCCTAGAGACAGACACACACACTCGCACAGTAAAGGCCGCAGACCACAAATCCAACCACGCCACTCGGCTTCCGTCACACTGCATCTCGCACCGACCATACATACGTTTTATCTATCTTCTCGGGCTCGACCCCCGCCTCCATAGCTCCCTCGGTCCGGTGGGGTGGATTATGGGGCACCGATGTCACTCCTTTAATCGGTCTGGCTGGCTGGCTGGCTATCAGAGGCCGGGGCCCGCAGTCGACGTAACCACTCTCGGCCTTGGCTGATAGGAGCACACATTAGACATATCTATCCCGGGCCTTCTAAAACCTTTCCAGCGGCTGATCCAAAAATGTCTGGTAGTATTTGCACATGTGCTTCTGTGGGTCAAGTCTATGAGGCTCTCTGCCATTTGCAATATTTTCTCATACTCTTCTTGCGGTGTCCCTTGCTCTTCGGTACTGTCACATTCCTGAGTTCCAAATCTATCATTCCGACGTGGTATAACCATAGAGTTCAAAATGGACGCGACCCTTTCAGTATTTTCCATAAATGCTATTTCTCTGACCTGCGCTCCACAGAATATTTCATTCGTTCACAATAATCCTTATATTTTGACGAAATAAATCCTGGCAGTGAATGTTCTTTATGCAAAGTCTCCCATAATTCATCACCACCCGCCTCTAATAAGTAATGACTGAAGAGACGAATGCTCTAACCTGGAGAACGTAAGCATTTTGAAAAGTGTTATAGTCAGTCATCCCTCCCTCCCTCCCTCCCTCTCTCTCTCTCTCTCTCTCTCTTCTCTCTCTCTCTCGTCTTGAAAAGTCACAGAATCCAGCCTGCCTTAACCGGTTAAGCGATGGCTGCCGTGCTGTCATCGCTGAAGATACCGTCACTTATAACAACAACTATTTCTACGTCTTTTTACCGTCACCTTCTGTCGCATCTCTCTCTGTGTCTTAAGCTGTAATGTGGTTGTCGTTTTGGCACGTCGTCGTCGGGTGACACCTTCCACTCCACGACATCTCAAGTTACGTCAGCAGTCCCACTTCTCATTCCTAACTACCCCTATGTATGTTCCGCGTCCAGAGCTCTGTCTCTCTCTCTCTCTCTCTCTCGGCAGCAGACGGCTCGTACGTCGACCAGTGTCGGCCAACGTGGCCAGCGTCTGACAAGGTCAGGAGTGCCAGCCAATATACCGTCTTTTGAGTACTCCCTCCCCTTCCTCCCCAAACAACAACAACAACAACAACAACGTCAGCACCGTCAGCTAACGTCAGCAGCATCAGCCCAGGCCAGCACCAGCATGACCCAGCCAACCCAACCCAACCAACCCACCAGCTCGCACTCGCGTCGGCAATTTTCTTTTTTTCCCCCCAGCGGCTACATTTGGTCCATGTCCCGATGTGCTAAGTGTACTCCCGCCGGGCCTCCTCCTGCTCCTCCTTCTCCACCATTACGTATATCTTGGGAGGAATTTCCTACTGGATTCCTACATAAAAGCTTTTCTCCACTTTTTTTTTGTGTGTGTATAATCCTGTTTTACGCCACTCTCCCATGACCTAAAAGTGGCTAGGACAGGGGAAAGGGTCACAGACACCCGAGAGGACATTCGACGGCTGGAAGAGGGTCTAAAATGATCAGGGGGAGTGACGTACATGGCCCCCCCCCCCCACACACCCCCGGGGAAGGGTCGAAACTGGTTCGCGGTGAGCCTAAAACAAAATGGGAGAGGCCCCTGAATGGTTCGAACGAGCCAGAAATCAACAAAAGAAGGGGCGAAAGTCACCGTCTTTTTTTTTTTTTTCAAGAGACAGAGACTGTCACGGGAGCGGATGACAGCTTTGGGAGAACCAAGGCTGAGCGAGAGAGAGAGAGAGAGAGAGAGAGAGAGAGAGAGAGAGAGAGAGTCAGTCCGGGAAGAGCAAAAGCGCGACGAGGGAGGACCCAATAACGGCTGGGGGGTGGGGGGAGGGAGGCGAAGGAAAGCCAGGAGGGCCGCGAACGACCCTGAGGGACGCTGAAGGCGGCCAGTAACAGTGGGCGTGGATGAGAGAGGCAAATGGCCTGACGAAGGTGCGAGGCTCTCTACGGGAGGTTTGCGAGAGGCCGCCCCCCTCCCAAAGCCTTCCCACCCGCCAGCCTCATAAAGCAGAAACGTGGGGTTCCTGACGACTCGTATCAACCAGTGACCAGCTTGGGGTCATCCAGGCGATAGACGGTCTCACGTCTGAGACCACTCAACACACTTCCCTCGCACATTAGGCAACCATTAGCATCGGTAATGTATACGCACACCTCTCCCGTCACTACCGCCATCCTTGATAATCACACTTAAAGAAGTAATCTCTCTTTTTTTTTCTCTCTCTCTCTCTCTCTCCTTACTCCTAAAAACCTGAGTCTTCTGATTGGCATACGAGACGGCTGGCCGGTGAGGAGGTCAGGCGCGGGTAAACTACTCGCTACCGTGTGTGGGGGTGCTATTTCCAACACCTGAATATACTCGGATATAAAATGCGTATTAGTTATGCAGCAATACTGAAAAATCTGCAAGCGTTACTGGCGTATGAAGAATTTACGTTATGTACGACTGGTCTGAACGGCTGATTACATCATCAGGGTATACTGTATCAGGTGTTATGCTGAACAATAGTATATGGCGTATCATCAGTATACAACCCCTGGACACTTTCCGTGGGGATTCCTTGCAGTTCTAGGGCTGCTGCACCCCGCGCAGAGGCAGGGTAATGATGGACTCCTCCTTGAGTGTGGGAGATCCTCGATAAGAGTGTAATCTCTCTGTCCAATAAAGGCGATCCAACATTCACCGAAAATGACCTCTTTGCTCGAGCTACATGCACTTGCGGACGGAGTCCAGTCATACGCCTCGTAGCGCCATACACGAATCCCAAAGGCTATATGCCTGTGTGCTGAACTGGTGCACATTTTCCTGAAGTACCAACACTGTGAGGGTTGTCTGGCTGTATCCTGAAAATGTGAATGTATATAATACTGAAGTAGATCACGTGATGACTTTATGCAGTCTCCCTGTACGCTAGAGGCACACATGTCAACATTTATTCCCCCAAACATAACGAATCTGCTGATCCCGGGACTGCAGACGCGTCAGGCTGGGTCAGCTCTATTCAGAAACACTTCATCTTAGAGAGTTAAACGCGGAGAATGCGCAACTCCATCCGTCACTGATGCAAATGAAACAAATCTTAACTGGCCATAGAACCGGGTAAAACTGAATTTGATCTAGTTTGCCTTTTTTGAGCGAACTTACTAAAACCGTGACGCCAGGCGCCGACTGACCTCTCCTTACACCCCATGACCCAACCGGCAGGACCCCATTCAAGTAAGCACGACACGAGGTCGACGGTACGACCCTTGGCTAAGAGCGGTTACCACCGTCGCCGTCGGGGTTGTAGGTGATTGAAAGGGTCGTATTGAGCGTTGTGGCGGCGGCGGCGGCGATGGCGATGGCGGTCGTGGTGGACGACAGAAACCAGTGTGGGCGCCCAACCACAGGTTTTATGGAGGTGCGCGGGGCAGAACAAGCGGCCGCTAATTCACATCACTCAACGGCATCACCCGGTGCGTCCCCTCCCCCCATCCCATCCCATCCCATCCCTCCACTCCCTCCCACTGATACGGCGAGTGCAACCCATTATCGTCTCTTCCATTTATGTCCATTATTTTTCTTTTTTTTTTCTCTCTCCTGCCCGGATCTTAAAATACATAACTTCTTGAGTGAAGTCAATTAAGGCGGGGCAGTCCCGCGTCTCCATTATGCAACCAATGCATCATGTCATGCCGGCCGCTGCTGATACGACCCAGCTTAAGAGACAGCCCCCAGACATACACGCTTTTTCTCTCCCCCCAAAGCCTCCCGAAGAAGGCGAAGAAGAAGGCAATGGCTGTGGCAACGTGCGCTAAAGATAGCGTTTTCTCGGAATCTTCTCTCTCTCTCTCTCCGCGAGTGATCGTAAAAATATACATTTTGTGCCCGGTCGTAAAATCAATATAAGCACCGCAGGTGGAGTGCTTCTTCTCCGGCCATTAGCAGCGCTCACCCCACCGGCCCGGCCCGGCCCATCTCTCAACATTCTTCGGTAAGTGACGTCCAGGGATCTGTGGAAAAAGTTTCAAAGAGAGAGAGAGAGAGAGAGAGAGAGAGAGAGAGAGAGAGAGAGAGAGAGAGAGAGAGAGAAGACAATCGCATCGCGGCTGGCTGTCACCGGGCGTGTCGTTCGGCACTCATACCAAAACCCTGACGATTGTGAACGCGAACTGACGCTTCGCCTTAACGTCGTTCGTACACACTTACATTTTGGCATAATTTGCCTCCGTCGTGACAGGCTGACGACTAATCTGCGCATTCGCACTGATCAACGCACCTGCGCGTTCCTCCGGCTTTACCCCTCGAGCACGACGCCACTAACCCCCCCCTCCCCTTTGGCCTGCCCTTTGACCTGACCCCTCAAGGACTATACCAAAGGTCTCTCACGGTACCGGTAGTTCAACGTAAGTGATTCTCTCTCATCATCAGCTGCCTTAAGCTCGCTTCAATGTGATCGCAATATGCTTGTGTCTGGAGCGCGACGCAGGTATAACCAAACATTACGAGATATGTGCAAACCCTTCATCCATAGCAATGTCCTACCTCGGATACTTGAGAAGCATCGTAACTTTGCTTATTGTAAATAGTTCTTATGTTATTTACCTTGACACGTAATCCAATAATTGTTCTTCAAATCTCGTATATTCACTTACCACGCAAACTGCCAAATGATTGGTCGTGTAGCCGAAACTATGTTAACACTGTTCTCACTATGTAACCCAATATGGATTTCAATCACTGAGGCTCAGACCTGTCCCTGGACCTTTTGTGCACTCTGTATCCTCTTTTGCGCCACCGCCCACTGGATGGGTAGGTGTGCACAATGAATTAGCCGCCCCTGCGGCAAAAATCAAAATCAATACGTCATGTCAGACACAAATGATCTTCTTTACACTAGGAAATAAGAAAGAAAACCAAATATGTAGGAGGAAACTCATGTGAATGAATTACAGGACAAGTTATTAATACCAGTCGATTACAGCAAGCTAATTACCAGACACGATAATTAAGAAGAGAGTAATACTCAGTGGAATAATTAAGCAACATCCTTGACCAATAAGACACCAGACACGATAATTAAGAAGAGAGTAATACTCAGTGGAATAATTAAGCAACATCCTTGACCAATAAGACACAATACGTAATTTCACAAAAAAAAAAAGCGCAGTTATGTTAAAAATCATCTTAAACTCGACTGAAGTGATAAAAACTGGCCACACAAACAACTTCCAATTATCTAAGTACTCCAAACTCAGTTAGGCGACGGAAGCTTAACCCTGGTGTCACTTGAGCCCACACGAATGTGCGTTTTACAACGGCATGGCGAACTATCATTAAGAATATAAGCTTGGGATTGTTACGTAATTCACTCTGAGGCTGTGAACGACTTACTGTCTGTAAACGGTCGTCTGCATAATTGACTGTGTACCGATGCCCACATCCGGGGGATATCCCTGAGGCTTTGTAGGAATAATTCACTGTCTATTGTACAGTCATCGGTAAGCATGATATACGCAACCGAAGCTTAGCATGCATAACCTACGGCATACTGAAGCTCAGCATGGATCCCTCTCTGTGCATTGAGGTTTACCGTGGATCTCTTCATATATATGCTGAAGCATAGCATGAATCCCTCCATGCGTACTGAAGCTCAGCACAGATCCCTATGCAAGCGTACTGAAGCTACTTCAGCATAACCCGTCAAACAACGCTTAACTAGTGCAATGAGGATGTCAACAATCGGGGAAAAAACAAAACCAGCCGCAAAAGGAAAATAAACTTTGAGGTGACTATGCATAGGAATCATCAAGACTACACATATGGAAGGCCTGACCCCCCTTCTCTGTAGCTGCCAATGTATATATGAATTCCACTATCGAAATTGATTTGTCCCTCTACCGGCTCCCCAGCACGACAGGAACTCCACCGTCTCCTCACCCCGGACCTTATATAAACATCAGGTGTCCAGCGTAGCCTTCTGAACTCATCAAGCGATGTCCCCGCTGACCGTACATCATGAAGGTTCTCCCGTAACCCTGGTATTTGGGGTGGCCCGCCACCAGATACCGTCGGGACGAAGGCCATCACTACACTTCAAAACACCCGGCCCCCGGCAAGCGCTTCGGTGACGGTAAACGGCGTCTGTGTGTAACAACCGCCGCTCGGCTCGATAACTATCCTGTGGTTATAGCTCGTTATGGCTATAATCTATCTTGGGAAACCCCCTCTCCCCCTCCCCAACACTACACAAGTAGCTAACCGTCTGTACGGACACGGTGCGCAGAGCCTGGGATAGGGGGGGGGGGAAGGAGGGTACGGAGGGGAAGGAGGGTACATTAATCTTGTTGATGACATGCAAAATGGTGGCTAGTGACGGGACTAGTGTCTTGAGGGCGTTCCTCCTAACGACCCCCGAGCGATGATGTACTGGTCCGGGCTGCAGACTGCACCATCGTTTTAGTATACCTGCGTCCTCACTCCGTCACCGCTTAACCTCCTGAGCATGTCGGTTCGACTCCTGTCCACAATGTTACGACTCTTTCGTCAGACAGTCTGGTTTCTGACGACTCTCTCTCTCTCTCTCTCTCTCTCTCTATATATATATATATATAGATAGATAGATAGATAGAGAGAGAGAGAGAGAGAGAGAGAGAGAGAGAGAGAGAGAGAGAGAGAGGAGAGAGAGAGAGAGGCTCATTTCTCTATACATGTTCCCACTTTCCTGCTGTACAGAGGCAGCGCCAGGAATAGAAGAAGAACGTCTTCATGTACAGATGCGCCAAAACTAGAGCCCCCACCCACAGCCGAACCCTACACATCCTGACAGCACGTTGGGCCCTCTATACCACATTGCTCTCCCAGAGGAAGATGCTGTGGCTGAAAAAAGAGGACAAATGATCAGGGGTGAGACAGCATCAGTAGACTTCAGGGAGGAACAAGAAAATGTTTTGTACGAAGGTGAAGAGCTTGAGAACAAGGGAACATATGTGAACAACAGTGAGGGGGAACAGCTGAGGAAGTGGTAACAGGCACAGTGGGGGTGAAGAAGGATGAAATGAGTATTTTGTACGACAGCTGAAAGTGCTGGATGACAGGGCGGCAGATATAGTGCGCTTGCGGCGCAGAGTTACGCGAAGCGAGAGAGTCATGGCGATTCGTTTGGTGAAACGTCATGTAGTGGTGAAAGCCCTGAGTAAGAGGAAGTGTGGCAAAGCGTCTGGAGTGGATGGATGGGATTGCAATTGGAGTTCTCTAGAAAGCAAGTGACTCTGTTGATGACCGGTCAGTCAAGTTTTTCCATAAGTGTAGTGCCTGGGGACTGGAAGAATGCCTGTATAGTTCCATCATACAAAGGCAAGTGGGGATGGTACTCGAGTTACAAAGGTAAAAATGTTTTGAGTGTAATTGGTGAGGTTGTATGGGCAAGTTGTAATTGAGAGTGTGGTGGTATGCACATACCATAAGACTGAGGAGATGCCATGAGGTATCGGGAGTTGTATGGGGTGTATGGATCATGTGTTTGCTTTGGAAAATTTCTTCCAAATGAAGAATACATACTTTTGGAATGATAGGGATTTGTGTGTAGTACTTATGGACCTAGAGAAAGCAAGTGATGAGGTCGACAGACAAGCCTTGTGGAAGGTGTTACGATTATACGGATTGAAAGGAAAGCTACTAAATACACTACTAAATACAGTGAGGATTTTTCTTTTTCATTAGGAAAGTACGGCGGGTGTGCGAGTAGGAATAGAGGAGGGCGAGTGGTTCCAAATGAAACTGGGTATGCGTCAACGGGTGTGTGATGTCACCATGGCTGTTTAGTCTGTCTGAGGAAGGGGTAATGATGAAGGAAAATGCCAGGGTCTTGGGCAGAGGGGCAACAGTCTGTTTGGGGTCGGGTTGGATAATCTTGGGAGGGGAGCCAGTTTCTGATGACATGATTCTGGTGGCAAACTCGGGGGAATAAACAGGATGAGATGGTGGCGTCAGAGTTTGGGAAGGTGTGTCAGAGGAGGAAGCTGATGGTTAACTTTCATAGAAGTAAGGTAAGGAGGTTAAAAATTGGGGAGGGGGGGGAGTGGTCAGGCTGGTTTGAGTCTGCAAAAGGAGGACCTGGTGGAGGTGGAGTGCTTTAGGTAACTGGGAGTGGACATGGCAGCGGATGGTAACTGTGACAGTCGAAGGGAATCACAGGGTGGGACTGGGGAGAGGGGGGGGAAGGGAAGGTTCTGGGTGCACTGAGAAGTTGCGGAAAGAGAGGGCAAAGATGGGTACGTCTGATGATACAGCAGTCCCGACGCTGTTGTACAGATGCGAGTCCTGGACCCTAAATGATTGAGAATGCAAGACGGTGGACGCACTGGAAGTGAAATCCCAGAGGACGATGTGTCGTGTGAGGAGGGATGATCGTATAGCGAACAACAATGCAGTAGTAGTAGTAGTAGTTATAGTGTAGTGGTAGCAAGAGGAGTAGGAATGATAAGAGCTGACCAAAGATAGTCTGAATAGGCTTGAAGGTAGAGAGAGGGAAGAGGTGGCGAGGGAACCGAGAAGGAGATGGACTGATGGAGTGAAAGACGCTCATTATTATTCTAATGGTATCTTTCACTTCGTGAGAACTGTGGAAACTGCTCAAATCTGCTTTTAATGGGGGGCAAATAATTTCACACACGTCCTCTTGCAGACGTAAACTTAAAAGCCTTCCAAAGAACACCGGTATGACCGGTCTGCTTCCGCTGGCAGCAACACGCACGCTTCCTGCAGCCGACAATTACCGTACCATTTATTGGATTACCGACAGGAAGCGATTTATGAGCGGAGCTAATGCACTCGGGAGGATTATTCTTGAGCAAACTACGTGTGTACTGGCGAGCCATGAGGCGAGCGAGACCAGCCACGCAGCAGGTACTGTGACACATCCCTGGCGAAAAGATGATGATGATGATGACGATGATGGTGACAATTATGATGATACAGATGGCTTCAGGTTACTCTACTACTGTCCGACTGCTACGGTAACCGACGTTCCTGTGCTGACCGGAGGAAGACCAATCGATGTCGGCCACTGGCTGGCTGAACCTTCGGGACCCAGCTGGAGCGACGGCGGCGACCACAGCTCCAACTGACGGCGGCGTCCGCAGCCCAATGCGAGCTTGAGATACACAGAGAGTTTACAGTACTGACGTCGGCAGGAGAGGCTTTTGAACCCTCGCATCGGGTGAGGACTTTCTGGGGGCTGACTTTGGAGAGCTGCTCTTAAAATACTACCGTGCTCTGTTCACGTGACTTTGTCCGCTGACCTCCTTGGCCTTGGGAAGGTCACATGACGACCAGGTCATCTATCGGTGAATCCCGCTCGATGCAGCGTATGGATCAACGGGACTCATAGTTGGTGTGCAGACCCGGCAATCGCTACACAAACATACAGAGTCCCTCTCCTCCGGCGCACACTGTCTGCCAAGATTGGTGACTCGACCCTAAATTCATCTAAATATGTTGAGCTTGATCTCTCTTTCTATCTTTTGATATTCCCAACAGAAAACAGTACGTTCAGGTCAGACCTCAATGCACTAAACCTCACGAGGCAACTCCAAAGTTGCTCTGATACGTGGCTGACGAAATTCAACTCCAGCACATGTGAGGTAATGAGGATGGGTCACTACAAGAGGTTTCGATACGAATATTATGTAGGAGGTGATAGGCTGCAGGAATGTGTGTGTGTGTGTGTGACAGTAGCTTGACAGTCGACGCTGCTGTACCTTTCTCCAGAGTTCCACCTTAAGAGAATAGCAGAGATAATTTGCTGGTAAATTTTAGCAATGAATTTACGTGCACAGAAAAGGAAAGATTGAGCAAACCCTTCATACCATGCATCATGCCAAAACAAAACTAGAAAATGCTTCTCAAGTTTTGCCACTGCTCTTAAAGAGGCACAGAAGACTAACAGGGAAGATCCAGACGCTGGCAAAGAAAGATGACACCAGAATTGCGAGAGCTCAGTTACCTCTTGACCATCAAAGGAGAAGAGAAGAGTAAGGGGTCACTTGATCACAACCTTCAGTTTTCTAAAGCAATTTGATGACGTCGACAGTCAACACTTCGGAAAACGTAGAGAGAGACCTACCAGAGGTCATAATACGAAATTAACATAGCATTAAACGTTAGGAAAGGCGTAAAGAAGTACTTTTATAGTATAACAGTGGTGGATGGACGGTATAAACGTGGTTACCCGATTATGAACGTGGACAGCATGAGGAAGTATGATAACAGAGAAACGTTTAAGAGATGAGGTCCCCCACGAGTGTAGGACTCCCTCCACACACACGGTACAAACAGGTACTAATTACGACGATCAAAACACGTCACTACTTCCAAAACAGTCAAAGTGAGATTAAAGAAAACACAAAGTACACACCAATCACAACCAAGTACTTATAGAGACATGGGGAAAATCACGCTTACCCTTAACCATACTAATTACATGCACATCTATCGTCCAAAGGCGTTTGTAACCTGCAGATCCATGCACCTGGTTCCACTCCGATGCATAGAAATGCATAAACACGTGGAACATCATTGCTGTAAGGTCGCGTATGTCAAGGAAACACCCGAACCCCCCTCCTCCAACCCTGACCAAGTCGCTCACAATGGTCCGTAACACCTGTGTAGATACTTGGTCACATAACGATGTAATGTATTCCCGCCGGCGCTTCGCTGCGTCACGTGCCGCCCACATTGGACGGCTGGCGATCATGTGCCGCCCACGCAACAACGCCCCCTGAACCTCCATAACATCGTGGATCCCCGTGAGCCAAGCGGCTGCTAGACTGACACAGCAAATCTTGAACATTTTAAAGGGAGATTTTCCCACCAGCATAACACCGCATCAGCTGGCGTGCCTCCAGGTAGCTGGGGTACGAGGTCCGGAATTCCAGGTAATACAAGGGGAATGGACTTGGCTCTCTCTCATACAAGAACATTAGACCCACCATACTGTCGCATCTTGTCTACTGGATATATATATATATATTGCAAGAGATCACAGTGGTGCGCATGATCTAGTGTACGCATGTAA
>JAYMFT010102306.1:0-13731 GCA_038088735.1 Panulirus argus
TCTCTCTCTCTCTCTCTCTCTCTCTCTCTCTCTCTCTATCTATCTATCTATCTATCTGTCTATCTATCTATCTATCTCTTTCATAACCATAAAAAACATATTGGTGGCAGTTGATCAGGATCCAACAGAGAAAGAGGCAAAGAATGATGAACGGTATCATGTATCACAGATCAAAAGCTGGGATTTGAAAACTCCATTAGAAATAAATATCGAATGACGCAATGAACTGTATGATAATGAGAACTCTCACTATGTGTAATTGATTGAAAGATGATAATTAAAATGGTCAGCGTATACATACGAGGCCAAAGGTGAATACTGCTTAACTGTATGGTCGCCAAGTAAGCAAAGTAAAATTTGTAAGCAGGAGAGAATTCAGACATGTTGCAAGTGAAGCTAAGGGAATGGAATATGTGAACTATCACCCGCGACAGACTGAGAGAACTTGAACAACGTAATCAAGAAAGAAGAAAGGGTGCATGGTACTTTAAGCATGGTAAGAGAGATGTAAGGAATCATCTGAAGATTGCAAAATTCACATTCAGAATGAAAGAGTACTTACATTTGCGGAAGTTCCTTGGAATACAGGAGAACAAAAAAAGAAACGCACCAAACAAAAGCATTCGAGAGTCGGCATGATAGGAAGAGAGACTATTCAATGTCCTTTCAAACGAGAATAGAAAAATATCATGATTCAGTATTCCGGTCCTGGAAAAGAAGTCTAGACAAACGGTTTAAAATAGATGCGGATGAACCCAAGATAGATAGACAACAATGCAGTGTTTGTGGAAACGATAACGACCGTAGAGGTAAATCATGCAAGGTACGCATTTTCTCTCTCTCTCTCTCTCTCTCTCTCTCTCTCTCTCTCTCTCTCTCTCTCTCTATCTATCTATCTATCTATCTATCTATCTATCTATCTATCTCTTTACACACACTGTCTTCTCTCTGGAGCAAGCACAGTCAAAGAAGCTCTTCATATTATAGTAATGGTAAGGCTGGAGCGCGAATCAATACTTCAGGAGGCCTACAGACGTTGCAAAATATCTTTAATGACCTCTCACTTTGTTGACCTTCATTGAAGTTTGTTCTTAGGGGAATAGGATTGAATAGTGTGCTTGTTTATCGTAGTATGAATGTTTTTCCAACCTGTTCGATTTGTATACTTGTACTCTAGCTATGTCCTCGTGAATAGATGACATTAGAATGCTATTTCTTAGATTATACTTGATTTTATGAGCCGTTTCATGCACGAGAATAATAACAAGAAAATATTTCCTCTGTATATTCCGAGTGTGGTATGAAAAGCGAGGAAAAATCTAATGATGCTGGAATATAATTCATCAAATTTTATACATATTAAGAATACTTATCTATGAGTACCTCTTCTATATACTGTTGAAGAGATATTAGTTCTCTACGCTGAAAAGTTCCCATTTTATAATCCAGCACAGATCATTTACTCTTTTTCAATAAATCATTTCATAAGCGATTCTTTTACGGTTACCAAAATCTCATCTCTGAATAATGGAGAGAGATATGTAAAAATGTTTTACACATAATCGTAGTATAACGCGTGCTTAAAATACAACGTTTACATCATAATACAGAAGCCATACGACGTATCTCACAGTAATCACAGTGTTGGGTCAAGGATGATCATAACCGATCTTCTTGGATTTCAGTTTAGTCTTATTAATGAAGAGCTTCTAGAGCGACATTACGTGGATTAGGCAATAGGCATTTTAATTACATAGGAAATTTTCTGGACAAACTAGGGGTATGGCCCGGTCTTTATCAAGGGATATACCATAGCAACGTTTTAAATGTTTTATGACACTAAGAAGTGTATTGAAAATTGGACGCTTTCAAGGTAGGAAAGGAGCCAGTGATGAGTTCTTTGTATGTTTAACGAAGAACTTGGTGATCATTTGTGATCAAGCTTATCAGTCCTAGTCACCATACATGAAGAAAACGTACCATTGGCTTAAACCCACACCAAACTCAATACTCACCTTTCTTGTCCACATATGATTTGATCCTTCGAACGATCTCTTTACTGTAAATACTATACTATACAGAAATATAACAAGAGCCGCAAATAACACAGATCAAATTACAGCCTATCATCGAACCAGGGTTATAAAAACTTTTACACGGTTAGAAAATTCTGTACCGAGCTGAGACTTCAAAGATAAAGGTCGAGATGTTCCAGAAATAGTGTGGGTGTTGGGTAGCATGTCCAAACTCACTGGTTTCAAATATCGTCTGGTCTTCAGTTATTTTTACCTCACTGACACTCTCCCCTAGGTGGTTACATGCTCTGTTGCTAAATCTGGTCTGCTTCTCATGCTAGGATGGGCGATCCACCTGTTTCTTTGCTCGTCCAGGCGATAACTCGATGATCAGTAGATCCCACCTGTGTTGCCTGCTGCCTTAAGAGAACCACAGGTCTCTAGCATTGCCGTGCCTCCACACGCTGACTAACATTCACCACCACCGCACAAGTACAGCTCCACACAACAAGCAGATTACATTGAATTAATTTTAGCCACATCAACATCCATCTTTCCGACCTTCCCACTTACATCAAGACGGCGCCACATCCATCAACACGCGCCTCATCCATCCATCTCTCACCATCAACAAAAACATCTCCATCTTTTCCTACTTCAGTAAGGCAGCATTGCCACCAACAACACAGGCGCCTCCATCCTTTTCCAAGGTAATAGGAGAGTTCAAAACTCCTTTGCAGAAATCCCTCGCTGCTTCCTTCAGGTTCTGATATAAAAGAGGTACTGAAGAGAGGCTAAGCATTTTCTCAATGAGCCAAACTCCATGTTATATACAGTAGCGCTAATCATGGTCTCAGGTTTATCAGGCATTCAACTAAGTTATGTTTAGGGGGAAACTCTCAGCTCGTACGGAGCTGTTCAATCAGTTACCAAAAGCTGGAGCTAATTATGTCAAGTATATAATTAGCGGAAGACGAGATATAATATGCCCTGCGGGATTACGTCAGGTATCACCTCATATTCTCTCTCTCTCTCTCTCTCTCTCTCTCTCTCTCTCTCTCTCTCTCTCTCTCTCTCATATATTTTCTAACATCTCTAGTGAGGAGCATATGCCTTTCCTCTTGCTGATTCCCCTGGTTAAGATGTACTATTTCTGGTGTAAATATTATTCAGACCTAAGCTAATTATTACTGCAGTACCTAAGACAATGATGCCTGGGTACTTTGACTCTTAAACATTCTAGCGGAGGAGTTGGAGACACCAGGCATTGGTAGTAAAGCGTCATATGGTGCGAGATGTCTTTCTCTCTTATGAGGCTCCTACAGCGCTCAAGAAGCTGACCAAGTCCATCGGTCGGGACCACAGGACATATATAGTTGTGATGTGTGCATCTACGTTTGTGCAGAGTGTGCAGGGCAACTGAGACGTTAGTTCTCTCTGTGGTAGTTGCATCGTGGGCATGAAGGGACTTGGGATATAATGAAACGGTGTTCGTAGTGTTGTGGTGATGGATGATGTCCAGAGGGTAAAAGCGGTTGAGTGCGACTCGCGTTTGTCTGGGGAGTGTAGTTTCTGAAGGCTGTATATCTGGTAGGGTGGAATTGAAAACTGAGTTGGGATGTCGTTTGTTTAGTACTTGCCGGATTATTTCACTTGTATGTGTTTTGTTAGTGTTATATTTGTGAGGGGTGGTGGGATTCGTGAGGAGAGGTTACTGAAGTATAAGGCAGGGGTAAGATTTTTATTTCTGCTTGGGGCTTGGTAGTTAGATAAAATGGTTTGAGTGGGAGGGATCCAGTGCTGTTGCACAGAGTTGAGTGCCAAGCATGTTGAGGTGGATCTGTACTGGGAGGCTCTTTGTTTCATCAGGAATGCCTACAGTGTTTGTGGTTGCTAAACAGCCACTGATTTTTCTGAGTGCACTATTTTTTGCGGCCTGCATTAATTTTTTTTTTTTTTTTTTAATAAATGCTTTCGAGATGGTGGAAGACCAGACAAGTGAGGCATAGCTTAAAGTAGAGCGGATGAATTGTGTGTGTAAATTGTCGAGAAATTCTTTTTCTTGTCCAGATCTGGTGACATTCAGTGTTCCAAGGTTTTATGTTTTATGAGTTGTTTTTTGAGTTTATGTTATTGGTATGGGGAGTGTGTGTCATATGTGTGTGTATCGTATGTGATGCTTTTGGTTTTTTGTTCAGTGGGGGAGACTATCTGTTCGAGATGACTGAAGTGTGTGAATTGAATTCGTGTCTGTCTGGGTTAAAAGAGCGATTGATGAAGTCTGTGTAGATGCAGGCATTCTATTCTGTGTGAGCCATTGTTCCAGTTGTGTAATGTAGAGCTGCATGTTTGATGTTGCTACCGCAGTGATAAGGTGTTGTGATGTGTTTGTGTGATCGTCTGCTTACGAGAGTACCTTCATGTTGAGGTTTTCCTGAGGAAATAGTATGTTGTGGAGGAAGATACTAGACAGGGTTAGAGAAAGAACTGCTCCTTAGAGAAACAGTTTTGAACAGTTTTAGTGTTTTAGAGGTGAAACCATCGTGAGTGATTCTGGCATAGCAGCTGCCGGCCTTGAAAACAGTCAACCACTTTGTCATATCTACTTTTGAGAGAGTGGAAGACCAGGAAGGTAAGGCATATGTTAAAGTGGAGCAGATGAATTGTATGTAAAGGATGTCGAGGGATTCTCTTTCTTGTGATAATTTGTTGCCAGTTAATGTCCGGGGGTCATTCAGTTTGTATGTAACTTTTGTGTTGATATTTATGTGAGGATTGAATGTCATGAGAGTGTCACACACACACACATACACACACACACACACACACACACACACACACACACACACACACACACATTCAATGTGCACAGAATTCTAGATTAGTGTACACAGTGATAATCCTTAGCGTTGTCAGAGATTCTAATTGAAGCTTTCTAAACAAACAGTGTACAAGCATATTCCATTCTCATGTTGAATGTAAACATTATCATCTGCCGCGAGAACTAAATCAACAATGTTCTCATGTGATATTGCATGTGAGGTTAAGAGTCTCTGAGTCAGGGTTCCTGAAAAGCACCGATTCATTAGGGCACACCATACTGCGTGCAGGAGGTGACCAGCTGCAAAGTAGCTGGCTTGCTTCCAGTCTGGGTCAGTGTGTGGGAGGCTTTGTTCCTGTGACGTAGTAACTTCCAGTGTTCCTAGTCCATTACCCTTTCTCGTCTCTTGAATAAAGAAAATTGTGTGTATCGCGGTTTCACTTAGCTGTCGATCTTTATAGTCAGGTACCGTCGCCTTGATACGCTGGTTGGACACAAATTTAAGGTAAGTTGCACATAAAGTTTCTCACGCAGAGCAACGTTCGGTAGTTTCTCACGGTCTCTCGCTTGAGCTTAACTATGAAAAGAATCTCGATCTTTCTCTCTGTCCTCATTCCGTAGGCATAGCGAGGTAGCTGCAAGGCGTACGACACCTAACCTCCACACAATGTTTTATACACGTCGAGGAAGTTGCCAGACGCACGACATTACCCAAAAAGCTCATCCATACTCTTCGAAGGATAGAGATTGTTGAGCGGCAAGGCTGTGCCTGCATCATGGGAGGTATAGAGGAGGAAAGTGGCGACATCTCATCCTGTTCAGGGTGAGGTGGTCAAGGAGGGAGGCAGTAGTGGTGGTGAAAGAGTGGCTGGTGGGCAGGGAAGGAAAAGCAGTGGTGGTGGTGACATGTGTGTCTTTCTCTTCGCTCCTCCTCTTCACATGTCCAAACCACTTCAGCAGATTCTTTCCATCTCTGTTAATCAAACTTCCCTAAGGGCCACACCTCTTTCTTTACAGGATCAGCTTTCCTCACACCACATATTGCTGTTAGGCATTTCATTTTCAACACAGAAAACCTGTCATTATGAAACTATTCTTTCCCCATCCCATATATCTATGTGCCAGAAAATGAAAGTTACTGTATCAAAATATGTAGATCATTTATTCAATGTATTTTAATCAATTATTTATTCATTACTTTCTTTTGACCATGTAATAATTCACTGTATCAAGGTAACTGTTTGAACAGTTCAAACTACTAAGGAGTTTTGCTGATCCTCTTATGTACGGCGGCGTAGCGCATCGAGAGTAGGCTGGTGTCTGGATGTGGTGGAACATTTAGAGTGTTACGTGAATGTAGGGTAAGTGATGTGGTGGAGACAAGGATGGACTGAGAACCAGCACATCAGAAGCCTGGGGCAGCAGGTCAACCCAGGATTTAGGGAGCGGGCTGTTCTTGTATTTTCCTCGCTGCTTTAGGAAGTGTGTGTGTGTGTGTGCCTAGTGTGTCTGGAGGGAGACCTGGCGTTCTCCCATGGGCAGCGTGGTATGTGTGGAAACCTATTGTGTTTTTTGTGGACAGCAAATGGCTCGTGCAATGACTGAGGACTGAGGACAGCTCGGAGCTCCGTGTGGAACCCAGGAGAGAGTACAGTGGGTATGAAGTCCGCAGTGCGCCGTAACTCAAGCCGTAGCGCTTGGTTATATTATACTTGAGAGACAGTCTAGAGTGTGTGCGTGAGACAGTGAAGTCTAGCGTCGACCTGAACCACCGACCAGCCCAGGTTTTTGCCAGGCAGTGAAACCTGGAAAATGTGGGGCAGATAATTCTTCTTGTATATAAGATGTAGGTTAAAACTTTTGTTGATAAGATTATAGGATTTTTCTTTTTTTTTTATCTAGGACAGAAGCAGTTTCCTATAAAGTCGAATTATATATATTTATTACCGTCCCTGTATTACTCCTTTACACTGAACACAGTTGCTAAATATCTGCTTAGCATACATGTTCTTGGGCTTGACACAACCTCCGTTCTTTTGGATTGAGGGTATAAGGCTCTCGCCCATACCAACAACACTGTCGGTAGTGTTATATCGTTAGAACTACTGTATCTTTGCACTCATCGACAGTGACGTCTCCTTTCACACACTTCTCAGAGCACCCAGGACATTTTCCCCCTCCCGAGCAGATGATTTACTCCAGCTCCTATAGTTCCATCCTTTGCCATGTCTATAACCAGATATCGAAAACACTTCATTTACTCCGCGTTCACCCCATTCAAACTGGCCTTCAAACCAACTTTTTTCTCACTTACCTGCTGAACCTCATTACCTTACTTTTATTCAAATTTACTCTCAACGTCTTTTTTTTTCACACGCTATCCCAATTTCGGACACGAGCTTATGCGTTTTTTTTTTTCCGAGCCTGAGACCAAAGCCGTGTCATCTGCAAATAGCAACTGACTCACCTCCCAGGTTCCAGCACTCATAGACTCACTCCTCTTTCCAAAACCCTCCCTGACGTACCCATCCATTAACACATTAAACAACCATGGAGACATGACAAACTGTTAACGCAGATCCACCTTCACTTGGAATCACTTACCCTCCTCCCCTCCTACTTGCGCACCCGCCCTACTATCCCAATTAAAGCTCCTGAATATATCTAGCAAATTTTCCTCCACACCGTATATTTGTAGCACCCTCTCAAGCAGTGTGGTGTGCAGCCTCGACGCTGCTGGAGACCCATAAAAGGGGTCCTGCGACTGTAACATAATAATGATGATAATGATAATAATAGCTGTATAACGGTAATAATGATGATATTTCTGATGATGGAAATAGTAATATTAATAATGCTAATAAAGATTTTAATAATGATACTAGTAATGGTAATAATGTAATAATAATAATGATGATAATAACAATAATGATGATAATAACAATAATGATAATAATAAGAAAGATGATAATAATAATAATAATAATAATAATAAAATAAAAATGATAATAATGATAATGATATGAAAGTTTCCGTAAGTGTCACCCACCCTGACCTCGGATTCATTGTATTAATTCATTTCAGAAAAAGAAAAGTATTAAATCTTTATTTGTTCAATAATGATTTTACGCTTCTTATCTCCCCCCCCCTCCCCCAGCGTGGTGATAATCTTGGTACAACCTGTGATTTTATCGGAATTATGGAATTATATCAGCCTATCACGATTAGAGGTTATGCAAATAAAATCAGACACACCAGAGTTGCATCTGCGAAGACTTGAATTTTCAGCTAAATCTTTGATGATTTATGGCAGTTAATCCAAACAAGTAAGCACGTAAGCTGGCTAAGGTTGAAGTCTCGTGTGATACAGGTCGTAGCTAAACCTATAAAATTTTTATAACATAAGCTAAATCCTTTATGATATCTCCGAACTAAGTCATGGTACAGTTTTATCTCAATCTGTGATAGTGCCTGCGCTGGTAGGATTTATCATTTGTCTCTGCCTGACTGTTTGAAGTTTTTATATATACGCCAAAAATGGAACAACAGTTTAGACAGATAATTGAATCTTTATGCTATTCTCTCCTTCTCAAGAATAAATGCTATAGTCGTTTTACTCTAAGTTGGCGAAGAAGCCACGCCCCTGTTCCGTAGCTAAGGTAGCTGATTGTTTCACATACAATGTTCGCGTCTCTATCCATTTATTCACACTAAGTGTGTTCACAGTTTATAATCAGACCTGTTCTTCTGTATAATAATGTTAAAATTTGGGAACATAGATATTTGAATAACTAAGCGTACAGCGGCTATAGTATTCAACGCAATCTGAGTCAGTTTCAGTAATTGAAACAATGGTTCAGATTCAGTTAAAGGAACATGTAAAAGGTAGTTATTTTTTCAGATTCTCGACTGCAGATATTTTCCAAAAATGACAGAGGGAACAATTTTAACTTTCATGAACCAAGAAATCAAATCTTTGTCAGGGGTCAGGTTACTACCGGAGTATTCATTTATAAAACAAGAGGCGACCTGGTTCTGGCGTAGGAGCCCCAACAAATATGTTGTTCATATCTCATAACTCTTAGCTGTAGGTTAGGATGGTGCAGATTATAGATCTAGCAAAAAGAATGCAAATGGTTATATCTAGCTGCAGGACACCTGATACCTGGGGTAGTATTTTCCATTCCTCTACATTCTTAGAACCCTTTTACGTCAAGGCCTTTAAGTAACTTTAAAAGAAGAGTCCGGCATATGTCTATTTTATTCATACTTACCCGGGAATTCCTTTCTGAAAACTTTCGTTGTTACTTAGGTCCCCTTTCTACTAACCTCAAGCAGGCGGGGTTGGGTAATACCGCTCCTTGGCGTACAACTCCTTTAAGGTCATTTGCTTAGGAATTGGAAGAATAGCTTCGATATCTTATTTCATTTATTCTGGGTGTTTCCAGCCTCTTAAACGCGATGACTCTCGCAAGTTATGTACAGCTTGTAGAAGTTATGAAGAGGATGTATGCACTCTGCAACATTTAATGATTAACTTCAGAGTTACCGCCAGCGTGATCGTTCTCACGGACTGTCACGACGTGATTCGTCATTCGTTTCCTGTAGAGGTGATGTGTCCAATATGGCGACGCCTCTTTGTCATATCATCAGGACCAAGCTTGATGATATTATCTTATGACTAAGCGGTTAGTCATGAAGAGCCTTTCATATGACGATGATCATTTTCGGTCTTCTTT
Source organism: Panulirus argus (assembly GCA_038088735.1). Taxonomy (NCBI): domain Eukaryota; kingdom Metazoa; phylum Arthropoda; class Malacostraca; order Decapoda; family Palinuridae; genus Panulirus; species Panulirus argus. The sequence goes on from JAYMFT010102306.1 coordinate 9,576, forward strand.
TACCAATACTGACTAGTTCATTAAGATTATTATCGATGATTTTTTTTATTTGGTTTGTAGTACTGATTACCGAGCTGTCAACTCTAATCAGGACAGAAAAAAGTGAAGCAATCTCATTTCATTTGCTATGATGTCACAAAGATGGAAGTTTAACGTAGGTGGTTGGGTTTGTCTGCACATGGAGACAATCCAATCATTTTTCTGGCTCGATACCCCAGCCACGGTAGCTACCTTGCTAGCTTGAATGGAAGACGAGGGTGGAGTGACCATTTTATACTTACTTTCTCATTTTCTTCCTACCGGCAGTTGAGCCGGAGGGAGGGAGAGGTGAGTGGGAAGGTGTCATCTGCAACGCTGATTTGTTTCTACGACTATTTGTAAATTTTCTTTTTACTTATAACCTTGCTACAGACCATCGGGTCTCCCGTTATCTTTCCTTTCCATGTACTCCCATGTAATAGGCAAAGCACCAGTATTTGTTAAATTTGTTCGGACACTGATTTCGATTTCTTCCTTTGAGATGTACTGGCTATGGCTACAGGTGGGTTTTTTTCGCGAGACCGATTCTCTTGTCCAAAAGTGAAGACTGTAACTAACAGTTTCTTTATTCTAGTTTCCATCAGCCTATGATATTCAATGAATAACCTTTGATTTGTTCAAAACCTTTTATGTCAACTTCTCTTTTATGCAGGAAATATGTAAGAGAAAAAGTTACAGTACTGAAATAATTTTCCAACTTTTTCATGTGCTATGCTTGTTTCTGTTCAGATATTTTACTTGATGCTTTTAGACACATGAGATCCACTACTCATGTGTTATAGAGTAATTTGCGTCAAAGTATTCCACCTACACCAGTCGTGAATTAGTCACAGGACAGCATCCGTAATTTTCCCTTTTTTTTTTCTGAACCGTTTCTTCTTGAGAGAATATTTCTTTTTTATTTACTGGAGTCTCCTGAGGTTCCGACGCACCATTTTTCTCCTCCTCTTGGTCCCTGACAACACGGAACATAACGGTTGATGACAATGAGCTTTTTTCTGCACAAAAATCAAAACCTTGTATCCTCTCTCTGAGGCAGAGAGGATGTAGAATACTTTGGAGACAAGAGGTAAGGTCTGTTAGACTTCGATGTAAAGCAAGAATTAGTTAGATTCTTCCCTCCTTTTATCATGTTCGTCGATCCTAATCGCCTTTCCTTTGTGGCTAAAGAAAATAAGGAAAGTAAACAAAGGGATCGACCATTTCTTTCGATGTGCAGCAAGCCTACCGCTTCGTCCCCTCCTGTCATCCCTGCTTGATAATGCAGCGTATAATATTCTCCTCACTTCTCAACTAAAACTCAAGTTAAGATTGATGGTAGGTCCTTGACTGCAAAAAAGGATATCAGTATAGCGCTGCTTGTGTCAGAAGAATCTCCAAACTGTAAAGATCTTCGGCGCTTTGCCATATGAATATCGTTGAGGAATATCATTTGTCCAGTTCTTGCAGACGACTTGGAGGGCAAGATTATAAAGCAACTTTCATCTCTCAGCCCTCAGAATCTATTTTTGCTCGTATGTTGTCTTTAGAAGGGAGGATATTGTCTTTAGAAGGGAGGATAATACCAGGTGACTATAGATCTCTAAAAGTATTATCGCAGAGGAATTGCTGATTGTATTGTATTCAAGAATCTTAAGGAATGATGCTGAGGAGAGGTTACAATGTAGAGAGGGTACTGATGTACAGTATGCAAGTGTACGGAGGAACAATGACAGTTGGAGGTAACGGTACTAAGCCCACTGTATTTAAGTTGTGTCAGGAATGTTAATGTGGAGATTACTGTTTGTATACCGTCTGAGGGGCCTGGGGGTAACCGTGCGAGGGGCTTGAGAAATAATGCCACTGTGAGGTGACACTGTAGTTACTATTGGCTGCAGACTGTGGGAGGGGCTGTGAAGATGGAAGGGAGCACTTTCGACGCTGCTTGATGTACACTCTTCAAGAAGTACTGTGCAAACCATCATTGACAATTGTAATGGAAGCTACATTGTGCACTACAGGCAATGGTTTTGTGGAGTGATGTCATCCAGAAGTTACTGATGTCAAGACACTCGGTGTACTGTGAGTTAGGTTTGTGAGGAATAATACGAGTGGAGGGAGTTAGTGTAGGGAGGATGCTGGACGTATTGTGAATGAGAGTTATGAGGAAGATGCCACTGGAAGCTTAGAGCATGAAATAGCTTCCTCTTAGCGAGGAAGCAAACACCAGGAACAAGCAAAAACCGGTCTCCTTCACAACCACATCCACTATGTATAATACAACGAAACCAGAGCCCATTGTCCACAGCCAAGCCCCTCAGACCTCTCCATGGTTTCCTCTAACTGCTTCATCTGCCATGGTTCAGCCTACTTACAGCACATTGCTCTATCCCACGCACGCTTCACTTCCTCTTGCATGTTCAGGTCCCGATAACTCTGAGCATCATTCACTCCATCCCTCCATCTCGTCCTAAGTCTACCCGATCTCCTTGTTCCCCCTGCTTCCCTCTCGTATACCGTCTCAGTTAATATCTCTCCACTAATCCCTTCCAAATGGTTAAACCATTGAAACACAGCCTCATCAGATACCCCAACCATACTCTTCTCATGACCACATCTTTCTATTGCCTTATCATTCTTTACGCGAACCTCCATCCTCATACCACATAGCAAAAACATTTCATTTCCAGAAAGTTAACTCCGTCTCGTACTTTGTTTCTCGAAGGCTCAAGTTTTGCGTCCACACAACACCGTCGCCTGTACCGCAATATCAAACACACCGATCTTTTTCTTCACGAACAGTGACCTCTCTTTTCGTCTGGAACCTTAGGCCCTTCACGTGCTCTGTGGCTTACTTCAACACCCATGGTTCTATCCGCTGCCTGGTCCTCTCCCAGTTACCAAAAACACCCCATTTTCTCCGAATTTCCTACAATCAAGCACACACTCCAACCAACCTGCCTCCCTTCCCTAAAAGACCTTATATTCATTTACAGTAATTCTTAACTTTCTCCTTTCATATATTATTCCAAACTCAGAAACCAATCTCTGCAGTTTCCCTCTCGAATCAGCCACCAGAGCCATGTCATCTGCAAACAGCAACTAATTCACCTCCCACACCCCCATACCACCACGTCCTTCTCTCAAGACCCTTCACTGAATACCGCATTCATGAATAGATTAAACAGCCAGGGTGACATCACACACCCCAGCCGTAGACCTGCCTTCACTTGGAATCACTAACCCTCCTCACTTCTTACTCGCATACACGCTCTACTGTCTTGATGATAAATACTCACTGCTTCTAGCACCACCTTTCACAAAGCATCTCTTTCAACCCTGTCTGGAAACAACTGATTTTTTGATTTCCAATAGAAGGGCTGCTAAATGCTTAACTATATTGTACCTATTTGCTAACATAAACTTAAACTGTGCCTAATAAAAAGACAGATACCACCTAGGTTTTTCAAAATTATGTAAGGGAGACAGTGGTCTCTACTGCAAGAAAATGTTATTTTGAGAAAATAAAAATAGGGTTATATTTTGTATGGAGTTTAGTACTTAGGCTGAATTTTCTTCTGTTTATATCATCAGTACTTTTCGAAGAGGTGTATATCCTATGGGAGAGGTGCAGCTGGTTGTGATGTGAGGGAAAAGGAAATAAAAAGCTCTAACCCTGGTAAGGTTGGTCACTGTCGTTGTAGTCATCGTTAAACAAAACAGGTGGTGAAAGACAATCATCTCTCTCTCTCTCTCTCTCTCTCTCTCTCTCTCTCTCTCTCTCTCTCTCTACGTACCCATCAGCAGCTGCAGTACCAAAGCGAAATTCAAAAAGCACGCTAAAGTATTTCATGTCTCCCAGATACCTCTGCCTTAAGAATGCAAACTATTCGCTTTCACAATAGGAAACTTCGTTCCATTTCTTTTATTTTCTTCTCCGACGGGATATGTGGGTCTGCGGTAAGCGTTTCCCCGAAGTTAAGTTCATAATATCGGCATGGTTTAACTTGGTAAACACATTCCTTACTGGGAAATTTCTGTGTTTTCGTATATATATATATATATTATATATATATATATATATATATATATATATATATATATATATATATATATATATATTTTTTTTTTTTTTTTT
>JAYMFT010102317.1:0-13731 GCA_038088735.1 Panulirus argus
TATATATATATATATATATAATGAGAAACTACCCTGAAACAGATATAACAACCAATAACTGAGTACACATGGCTTGCCTCACCTCATTAACTGAGAAAATCTAAGACAAATGAATTCCTGCATAAGTCATTAGAATAAGAAAATGAAAAAAGTTACTTGCAAAAGAAATGCTACGAGAAGAATCTCTGCCGATACAAAACAATTAACACACAGGTCAATATCCTTTCAGAACTAAATGAAAAATTATGTCACAACATTAGGTACAAGATTTCCAAGAGTTCACATATTGTTCACTATTTACAAAGTGCTTGGTATCTTTCTTAATCTAAGTCGCAACACACATAAATGTGGCCATACCTTACTATGCCATTCAGCTTGACTGATTACATATATTTACCCTAATTGCCTCCGTCCATATACTTCCCTGTGCATTAACCCTCAATACCTGCACCACTCTTGTCACCCGCTAAGTCTCACTCCAACAGTAATCCCTTAGACGGATCTGCCTCACAATCCTAGTATAATTCACTTTTGAAACCTAGCCTCAGTACATTGGTCAAACCGACCCTTCCTCGTAACAGCATGATCCTCCAGCTTAGCGCCAAAATCCGTGTAGTTTAGCTATAACTTGGAAGATTAAATGCCACTTTACAGAATACGGTGGATCTAACCTGCCACATTCCTTCTCCCTAAGGGATCCCTTGACCTCACTGCAGTCGTCCGTGACACGACATAGCAGGCCAGAACTTGCTCTACATTTCTGGGTATTGTACCGTCCTCTCATGCCCAGCAACTCTCAGACGATGCAGAGTCGTCAACATTGATTCCTATCAAAAAATCTACAATATCCTCATTGACAGGAATTCCCCATATCATCACAACAATCTATGACTCTCTATGCACCACATACAACGTTCTTCCACAATTCAGCCGCATACCTGCTTACATAACGGCAAGATTTCCACCACACGTTATGGAGGTGTTGATGTCACTGTTTCCATGCTTGTGCCCCAGGCTACCAACCCGCCGGACAGTCCCTCACCCCCAACCACCACCAGTGCCACCACGCCGCAGGCCTACCAACTTTAACCAGCTAACTTTCCTTATTATATATATATATATATATATATATATATATAGATATATATATATATATATATATATATATATATATATATATATATATATGATGATCACAGCATGCTTGTCCGTGATGATAGTTATGAAGGTGAAATCGCAATTCAGTACGAGTTCAGAAAATTTTATTTAATATAATTTTTCCATACACGCAACACGACATGTTTCATGGAGACAATCCGCCCCTTCAGGGGCAAATAATTCATAAAGTTTTTAAATCCCAACGCCACCACACAAATGCCATGTTAGTGCCGTGTTAGACAGCATGCTAGCTGACCGTTAAAGGGGAAGTGGAAGGTGTTCTGTGGTTAAAGAGGGTTGTGTGGGGGAGGTTGGCCTGGGTAACTAGATGTGTGTTCAACTACTCTTCTTATATTACCGTTTCTTGATAATTCTTACATAATGATATGGCTGATAATAGTATATGCTTTAAAGTTGCCTGGGGACAAATTAAAGTTCTTAGTATTAGCAATGAAGACAGATTCAGTGACGTTTCGGGTAGCATAATCAAATGAGGGTACAATGTGACTGGGTTGTTAAGGTCTACAGGCTGATCATTTTAATTTCAGTGTAAAGCGATCGCATTTCCGTGGTCACCTCTGCGTAGTGAACGACTGTGCCAATAGCATCTCTCAGTAACTGTTTTACCGGTCTAGCCAATGTATACATCATTTTACGTGCCTTACATTTGAAGACATAAACACTCCCAGTTTTCTGATAATTTGGCATACTTTCAATTAAGATTTTACTTATAGTGTTATCATATTGGAAGGCAACATTAAAAGCGGTGTTTTTTTTAGTACCTGTCCTACATAAGCTAAGTTAGGAGAACAGGGCAACACCAGTCATTTGGTCCTCTCATCCATTTCCACATCTTTTTACTAAGTGCATAAAATATCTTCCTAGTTTTGTAGCAAGCCTTGTAGACAAACCAGTTAGGATAACATAACTGCCTAAAGATACGTCTCATATGACTACATTCATCTGTAGGACTTATGGGATCACATATCCGTAGTGCTCTTTAAAACATGGACATAACTACAGACATTTTTACAGAAGAATCATATACTGAAAAACAATGAATATATCTCTCCGCGTTGTTAGGTTTCCTGTGGTTCTTTGAGGACAAGTGATCAGATTCCCTAGACATCAGCACATCAAGAAACGGCAGTTTGCCTTCTTTTTCCCATTCAATCTTGAATTTGACGGAGGGGTGAATGTTATTTAATTCGTTAAAGAAAACATCACCATCTCGGGAAGATGGCCACAAGGATCACATGTCACCAACGTATCTATGCCAGATTCTTGGATGGTTACTGACTGAAGTAATTATATCTAGATTTCACTATTTCCACGTGTGTGTTCACTCTCTAAGTATCGGGAACCATATCATACATATGATACGGTTTATGAGAGCTTTTGCCTTGGTAGTGTAGAATAAGTCATGTATCTATCATCATTTATCACCATTCATTCATTATTATTATCATCTTTACGAATTTACATTATCAGTTATCAATATCATCGCTGTTATTATCATTAGCATTATCATCACCGTTTTCTATTAGTATTTCAGGGTCAGCATCCCCTTGGGAAGAGCGGCCCAATGCCCTTCTCAGCGCACGTGGTGCGGTAGGCCTGGGCGGCGTCGCAGGGGCTGGCTGTAACGTAGCACAGGCTGAGGAAGGGCTCCGAGGGAACCACGGCGTTGCAGCGCGACCACATCCCCAGCAGAGGGTGGCACCGGGCGACCCTCTCTATACTGGTGTGGACGGGGCTGACGGGAGAGACGGCTGGAGTCGGGCACTGCTGGTCTTCCTGCCACGACCTCACCAGCTCCTGGAGGCTGGAAGCCCGCGCGCCGGTGGGCATCAACCAGTCGTTTCCAGCCTCGCCGTCGTAAGTGCCCAAAAGACCCGCCAGGTGGCCGAAGGTCCAGCCGGACACCTCCAGGGACACGACACGTTCTGTCGTGGACTCACGCACCGTCATGAAGGGCGAGGTCACTTTAACCTGGAGGTAGGTCTTCTGAACACTCACGTCGCCTATCGTCACGTCTGAGTCGGTGATCTCTCGCCCGTTGACCTCGACGCTGAAGTCGGGCAGGATGGAGACGGTAGTGGCGGCAGACGTAAAGGTGATCTGCGGCGGAAACTTGGGTTCTGGATGAGCCATGGTGAGCTTACTGGCACCGTAGACCGCTAGGAGAACCTCACACGGCGAAATGGGCACCCGCAACCTGGTGCCGTCGAAGGTGAGGATCTCAGTATGGCCGACGATCAAGGCGGTGCTGCCGAAGGGTGGCAGCAGATACGCCATTCGGCTTGGGTGGAGCGCGTAGAACGCCTCCATAATGTTGTCGGTCGGCCGGCCGATGGACGAGTCAGAAGCCCACATAATGTTCTGCAGGAGCGTCGCCGGGTTCAGCGTCACCTCCCTCACAACCTCAGGAAGATATGAGTTTATGCAAAATGGTGTTCGTCATTGTCGTAGTTTAATAATGTATCTACAAGCATAAGATTATGCACATGTTTTTCTTTGTGACTGAAGTGGTACGGTCAAAAAACATGTCCCAATCAAAGGCTTTCTCAGGCGAAAGGAAAATGAATTGAGAGAAAAAGTATGTAGAGGTTAATCGAAGCTCCACAGGTGTTTTGCAGACTGACTCTCAGTTACAGAAAGGCTATAGGAAGTGGGAAGACGAAAGGAGGAAGAGAAATCGAGGGAAGTAGGAGGTATCATAACGGTCAATCCGCGAGTGGCTGTTCTCCACACAGAAACTGTGGGAAGCAGCAGACAGACACGTGCTACTTATCGGAAGATAGAGAAAAACAAAAAAGCCAAATGAAGGTAGTTGAAAGAAAGCATAAAGTCTTATGCTTCACCTTGCATAATGCTTTGGAGATGTCGATGGCCAGAACAAGGCTCACCAAAATTCCTACGAGAGGAGAACCAGAGGTGAGCGCCACAGGAGAGATCACTAGTACGCCTTGCACCACGAGTACCATAAGTGGTGAGAAAGAACGTGGAATGAGATTCTAAGGATTTAAGATAGCGAGAGTTAAGGAGAGCTTTAAAGACTTTAGAGATGGCAGACATGAGAGCAGTTGGACGATAAATGGAAGGGTCAGAACGGTCTCCTCTCTTAGGAATGGGCTGCACCAAGGCGCGCTTCCAAGAGGATGGAAAAGCTTGGGTTCTGAGATAAAGACAAAAAAGGCGAGCAAAGACCGGAGCTGGCTCACAAGCACGTTCTCTTTGGACTTGGAGGAAGTATGCCATCAGGCACGTATGCCCCTATCCACCTGAAGATGGGAAAGTATTCGGAAGACTCATGGACTGAGCTGAAACCTAGGTAAGATAAGTATAAAGAAAGACGTGAAGAATTATGCAGCAACAGAGATATAGACTCGTGGAACAAGCTAAGCGGAGATCAAGTACATGCGACTACCAGCTGAATATTCAAAGACATTTATGACGTTAAGACAGAGATAAGAGGAAAGCTCCAATAGTTCAAAACTCTCTTCCATAGGCACATAGCAACACATAAAAACGCTTATACAAACTCACACAAACCCATACGCCATCACATGCCTTCATTTATATACATATACACACCCACCTACACAAATGCAATCAATACGCTCCCATGTCATATTCACATGCGTCGTTCTAACACGGAAGAGTGTAGTACATACTGAATTAACGTTGGCGAAGATGAGCATGAGAACCCAGAGTAGTGTGGGACTCTCCCTCAGTACATCGACGTCAGACTCGAGAGTTCCACCGAACTTGGACACGACCTGCTTGACGGCCTCGTACTCCTCAGGATACTGTTGCCCTATGGTGTCCACGTCTGTCTTCAGCAGCTGAAATATCCTCGTGTGTTCCAGTTCCTCCAGCAGGTGGTGGATCGTACCTCGCAGGTCTCCAGTCTGTACCGTCTGGACAACCTTTACAACGGCTGTGTAAGAGTCAGACGACTGCTTGAAGAAGGTAGATTTTTACATGTATTTATTTGTTTACGGAAATGATTATGCTATGAGAAGTAAGTGAAGGAGCTGAAGAAGATTTTAATGTAATTTTGGATCACCAGAAATGCCTATATGTACGTATTATTAGAGGCGCAAGGTATGACACATTACATGTAACTATTTTGCTAAAAGAAGAAAAAAAAAAAAAGATTTCTTAGTGGTTATATTTATCAGTGAAATGAAATGGATAAAAGCATTCTGGACATTAAGCATTTCTTTCCCGGTCCGAACTTCGGCGTCAAGTCTGAGCTTTAACGTCCAGTCCGAGCCTTAATTCCGGTCCCAACCTCAATTTCCGTCCGAACTTAGGCGTCCGGTCCGAGCCTTAATGTTCAGCTCGAGTCTCAAGATCGAGCTTTAGCGCCCAGACAAGCTGAGGGACGATGCCTGAATGGTTAGCGCTTCTGTTTGTCCAGTGGAGGACATTTCTATGATATATACAGGTGTTACCGGACTCCGCTTGCACGAGCTTACACCGCGAGTTACAAGTCACCCTCGGCGAGGATGTATCATTTAGAGGACAGTCTCGTCAAAGAACTTCTCACTCCATTGGAGTTCACATTTCCCTGCCGCTGGGAGTAGCGCAGCCTTGGGCTGAATGAGCTTTCAGAAAGGTTCTGGATAACACGAGGACTATTTCATATACATACAACGGCGATAAGATGAGATATTAAGAGAGAAGAGAGTTGTCAAAGCGTTAGCGTCCTACCTTCCCTGAGTAGGTGATTAAATCCTTTGATCTCCTCCTTCCAGTTCTTGTGCTCTTGGTAAGGCCGCGGGACGCGAGTGGGCAGTTGTTGCTGTACAGTGCGGACGAGCAGCCAGGCGTGGTAGCTCAGCTGCGCTATGTACGAGGCTACGGGGCTCTCCAGGACGCGAGTGAGGTATTCACGCGCGGGGATGAGGCCGTGGTCCAGGAGGTCGTCCCTGATCTCCCCCAGGTCCAAGACGATCCGCCTCGCCAGCATCCTGAGCGGCGGAGGAGGGAAGGTGACGTTGTGCCCACGAGCCTCCTCCACCACAGAGCGGTACACGCTCCTAACCCAGGATGATGTGGAGTTACTCAATAGCTGCCACTTCTCGAAGACATCTTTCTGTAGCATACAACACCCTCATGACTATGATAAAGTATGCATCCATATACACACATACATTAAATATACGTATATCTATACTGTATATTAGATGTATGATAATCCCTGCCAGGACTCTTAGTGATTATATCAAGTGACATCATTACTGACTGATGAATTTGATTAGATTTACGTACCTGTAGGGCCTGGAATTCCTTATTTTCATACGCTTCATCCACTTCGATCATGACGCCTGGGACGACCCTCGCGCGCGCCATGACGACGTCGTGCATCTCTTGTTGATCCAGGTCGTACACGGACACACTGGTCTCAACGCTTGCTGGTGTGAGGCGACCGAGCCTCGCAGTGTAAACTTTACGGGTGCTCCTATTGTGAGACGCGATCTCGATGAAGGGCGACTTACACATTTTCGTGTTAATGTCGAAATCACCGAACAGCAACGTGTGTGCCACAGCTCTGGTTTTCAGGCCACGACACTCGGGAACCTGCTCTGGCTGAACCACTCCAGATACGTCCAGCACTGGGCCTGCCTCAGTCTTTATAAGGAGAGCAACTGTCGCCTCCTCAGCAGCTGAGTTTTGATCGTACCTGGCGGCCATGTTGAGGGCCACCTGTGACTCGTTAGTCTTCCTGAACTTGACGTCGAAGCCGACTGTGTGTGGAGAGTCGGCCGTGACCAGAGTCACTTGTGGAACGAAGCTTAGTAACTGGAAAAAAATGATACTGAGAATTAAACTTTTCGCCCAAAAAGAAATCCACGTAGTTTTTTTTTTCCTGTTTAATCAAAGAGGCAGACTTTTCATATTCCATTTGGAATAAACTAGTATCGTTCTGGAGTGAAAGCTGCTAGACGTATAAAGTCCACCACACTACTGAAAAATAATCACATGAAGGCAACTGTGAAACGAACTGAGCAAGAGCACCGGTATATAAAGTACTGCTAACTACACAAATCAGGCGACTGATGGCAACACACACCAACACATTGAATGAAGGCAGTCTCCCTCACACGTTTCCGAAGGGGAGTGCCTGTGTGGAAACTCACAGTGAACTGACTCACTTTATCCCAAATGTCTCGTGTGTCTATTTTCGTATTTAGAGAAAAGATGAGGCATATAGCGTCTCTGGCAACTCCTTCCTTCTCCGCCTCCAAATGCTGGTGAGGGACCTATTCAACTTAGAGTGCTGACGACGCAATGCACAGAACAGTCGACCGTGTACAGTGTGCCCACAGTGTCTTGTCAAACCCACGTAGAGCCTGTATCTATTATGAGTATATCAACTAATTAGTACAGACATAATATTAGAGGCTTGTGTTACGCCTTCTTTGGTTTATTCATGAGTCCAGCAGGTGCGTGTGTGTGTGTGTGTGTGTGTGTGTGTGTGTCATCACTACCAAAACAAAAAATTATTCTATACCAAGGCCTGTGTGACGTTCGCGAGCTTTCACGACGTTTGAAGGCAAGCAGAGACAGAGAGAGAGACAGAGGAGGCAGTAGCGGAGGGAGGGTTCCTGAACATCCAGGTCTTTCTTTTCATCTTGGTAAGATCCACACTCATTTAGACTCCTCAACCTGAGCTTTGGAGGAGGATGAGCACTCTTTGCTTGGTTCCCTCTCCTGTTCCATCATCTAGAAATGGGAGTACAAAACACAGACACACATGCACAGACAGACAGACAGACAGACAGGCTGACACACACACACTATATATATATATATATATAGAGAGAGAGAGAGAGAGAGAGAGAGAGAGAGACGTTTATATGTCTGTGCGTTGGTATGCGTCTCAACAAGTGTGTATGTACGTGAATATGAGTGCGTGTGTCATATATGTAGCTATATATATTCAAGAATCGTACACATATACTCCCCGGACTGAAATCTGAGGACGCCCATAAGGCAAGACTTACCCTGGAGGTCATCATCGCTTCAGTTCTGACGGAGTTGTTGGAGATCCTGGTCGACTCAAGCTCGCCTAGTATCTTATCCTCAATGTCGGGGAAGATGTCTAGCTCAAAAGTGCCCGTCAGGTTGTCTCCGTCGCCTCCATACTGAACCTCAACTCTCACGTCTCTGGGCAGACTCGGATGGCTGATGTGGCCCTGGTAACTCGACTGCTGACTCCAGTAACTGTGAGAGGACTGAAGACCTACCTCGTATTTGGCCTCGCCCTCGTCCTTGTTGGGATAGAACGTGAGTCTTGCGTGTGAGGGAGAGTAAGAGGCTTCAGCCTGCACGGTGCGGGAGGGGTACTGGAGCAGCATGGAGTAGGCGGAGGGCTCGGGGTTGTGGTAACGGTAGCGGTACTCAAGACTGTGGCTCTCGTCCACCAGGCAAAAGATATCGGAACAAAATTTCCTACCAGGGTCCAACGCCCTTACGACGGCGTTGAAGAAGTCTCGTATTACGACCAGGTCTACGCCGATGTCGAAGGATCGTATACCACCCTCAGGATACGTCTTTAAGTCCATGGTAAACAGTGGGGCAGAGGAGTTCATCTTCGCCGTACACTCGACGCTGTAGGAGTTCCTCCTGTTGCTTGATGTGAACTTCACCACTAGAGGGTTCTTCAGCGTAGGAACCTGAGCCATTCCCTGAAAGAACGTATATTTTAATCTATAGGCACTGATGACTGGGCATAACATTAATGTATATGAAATTTAGGTAGTTGAATTACTATCAATGTAAAAAGGTAAACAGTTCTTGCGCTAAAACACAACCTAGTATTATGTTACCCTACCATCCCTAGAAGTATTTAGAAACTGCTACCATTTCTTCAGACTGATTGTTCTTATACTTTCGCATTGAACAAAGAATCTAGAAATTGACATCTGTGTCATTTCTCGTTTCAGCGAAGGACTTGTTTACGTATGGTACCGAGATAGATACATTAGCCTTACCAGGAGATACAAGACCTGCTCCCACGGCGTGCGATGGTGCTTGACTTCGGCGCTCACCGTAGATGTCTGACCGTCAGGTGGAGTGAAGCTGAACTGGGTCTCAACCCTGTAGTTGTGAGGACCCTCCACCTCGTCCACTTTCACCGCGTAGAAGAAGACGAATTCTTTGTCCTCCATGTTCTTGTAATTCAGGCTGACCTCCGTCAAGACTGATGTGGGCTTCTTTTCGACGCTGGTCCTGAAGTCTACGAGGTAGGTCGTCCTGTTGGGCGTCTGTAACGACACGAAGAAGATGTTCTGGCTGAAGACGTAGTCGAACATGTACGCCGACACGACCTCGAGGCTGACTTGGTAGGTGTCGGACCCGTGCTGCACGGTTCCCCTGGAGAGTGAGACCAAATTATGTCAAGAGTGGCGGGAAATACTCTGGGTATTGTTCAGTCTATTCCTCGTTGAGACTCTGGACGCCAGTGATCCATTATCAGAGAGTCAGATTTCTAAGCTCTGGAGCCACTCGTGTTCTCAGGGTTTCTAGAGAACGTTTCTTTTACAAGGAATTGTGAAAAGTTACTTTCGTAGACGAGTGATCGTCTGAACAAGGAATTCTCTATACCTTGGAGACTTACAAGACCTACTCAGAAAAATAGAATATACATATCTACCTAACTGTCTATCTGTCTATCCATCTGTCTATCTATGTATATGTATCTTGGCACGTACCGGATGGAGGAGTGATTGGGATGGGCTGAGTTGGAGAAGAGTGTCACGTCGACGATAATCCTCTGATGAGCGTCTCCGTCAGCATCCCACAAGAGGTCAACCCTCACGTTCTGGCTGTCCAAGTCGAGGTTAGCGAAGCCCTTCACCCTGCGAGGGGCAGAGCTCTTGGGAAACAGCAGGACGTTGAAGCTGTTGTATACGAACCCTTCGTTGAAGACCAGGTCTGTCCTGAAGTCAATAGAATCAGGCAAGATGAATACAAACTCGGCGATCGTCTCGTAGGAGCTGACAGATGACGTCGTCCACTCCAAGGTGAATACCGGATCCTGCTGCGTCTTCAGCTGGATGGAGAAGCCCTGGGTGTTGTTGGTGATGAGAATGGTGGAGGACATCCTGTGAGGCCCGCTGGACGCTGTGGTGACCATGAATTCGATCTTTATTTGCAGTGTCGTCAGGGACACTACGCCCGTGAGCGGCCCGAAGACCTGAAGGACGACGGTCTCGCCGTGCTTCACGCCTATCTCAACCAAGAGGCGTCCATCGTCCTCCAGGTCGAAGTTGCCCTGAATCTTGATGGCTTCCATGTACTGCGGGACGTCTACCTGCAGAGAACGGGGAAAGTCTGTATATGACCTGTCAGAGCGAAATAGGGAGACAGATAGATGCAATAATTAGTAGTTCCAGCAATATTATATGGCTGCAAGGCATGGGCTATATATAGAGTTATACAGAGGAGGGTGGATGTTGGAAATGAAATGTTTAAGGAAAATATGTGGTGTGAGATGGTTTGATCGAGTAAGTAATGTATGGGTAAGCGCGATGTGTGGTAATAAAAAGAGTGTGGTTGAGAGAGCAGAAGAGGATGTGTTGAAATGGTTTGGACATATGGAGAAATGAGTGAGGAAAGGTTGACAAAGTGGATATCAGTGTCAGAAGTGGAGGGAACAAGGAGAAGCGGGAGACTAAATTGGAGGTGGAAGGATGGAGTGAAAAAGATTTTGAGCGGTCGGGGCCTGAACATACAGGAGGGTGAAAGGCGTGCACGGAATAGAATGAAATGGAACGATGTGGTATACTGGGGTCAACGTGCTGTCAATCGACTGGACCAGGGCATGTGAAAAGTCTGGGGCAAATCATGGAAAGGTCTGTGGGGCCTGGATGTGAGCTGTGGTTTCGGTGCATTACAAATGACAGCTAGATAGTGAGTGTGAGCGAATATGGCCTCTATAGTTGAATATGGCTTCTGTAGTTGAAATAATCATGAAAAATATCTCGTAATGCTTGGGAGAGAGAAACTATATTATGATCTGAACTAGATATTCTAACGGTCGTCAAGCGACTCACCAAAGCTTCCACTATGTATGGCTTCCCAGTGTGCGTGAAGAAGGCCGCCACCTCTAGGATCTTGCCACTCGAGCCGAGGACTTGTATGAATCCTCCGATTCTCACGTCCTCATAATGTACAACAGAGGCAGCCTTATACTCCACACTGCCAAGTTTCACTGAAAAAATAATGAGGAACAAACAAACATAAGTATTCGTGAAGGGAAATAAATACTGTGCTAGAAATAGCTTTTAGCTCTTCTGTTCTTCAGAAATGTACGTGATATGCAATGCATATATGGTTATAGAATTTTCTGTAGGACGCAAACAATATTCATATCAATCTATATTCTTAAATCTAGACTGTACTTTACAATTATACATTCTCTACATAGTATTTTAAAAAGCCAAAGACATATATCATCAAAGAAAATGTGGCTTTTTAATTCGTTTGAACCCCACTATTACGGGAATAAACTAAACCAACGAGAGAAGTTGTGTACTTGTGTATAGACCATATGGTCGAACGGTAACAAAATAAGTCAGGTACAGAATGTGGCAGAGATAAGCAAGTTATCTTCGACAGATGGTAGTGCCGCGATGACACATGGATCGCACCACTTAAGCACGCATTTCTCTCCTAGATACTTGCTAGGATGTGGTAAATTTCACTCCCCAGTATAGTCTTCCTGAAGCTGCATGTTAAACTTATAGAAACCAATGGGATTCCTTGAGACGTTTTCATTATTCGTTTGTCACATTAAATCATATGGACTCCTTACTGAGTATTTTCTTTATTCCAATTTGTTCTCTTCTGAGTGATATATTCGTTCCGTCGACCATCTCCCTTGTTGCGTTTTTGATACTTATCTTTTCCCATATACTAATTTCTCAATGTAGTTATACTGTATCAATCATAAGTTTATGCATTGCCTCACATGGCACATATCGTTCATAGCTAAAAAGAGCAATGTGCAAAATACGCTTGAGACTAGATAGATCATTTGGGATTTAGATTCCATTATTTTCACTCGCTTAACATGATATATACTGAGGTATGAATTCAGTGATATAATATTCGAAAACAAAATATACAGGGCGTTACAGGAGTTGTCCTGCGTTTACATAATGTAGTTATTTACGGCGGCTCATTTGAATATTTTCGCGATTGTGAAAACTGCCAAAGGTGATGCTGACAACTCTCGGGAAGACGTAAGAGGGCGAGGGGTTACGCCTGCGGCTGCGCTATGTTGCTTTTGCCTCCGATCAGTGATAGGGAAACAGTGGACGGCCTGGATAAGGTATGGGATGTGGTTAAACCAGTGATGTACATGGCCCGTCCGTCATGGGTTAGCTCAGAGAAGCATCTCGACCACAGTGCCCTCCAGTATGGTTCATCGAGGTTGCTCAAACAGAACGGCAGTAACTGTGGCCGCGAGATGTAACCTGCTGGGGACCATACCTTTCACCAGACAGTATCGTCACTTGTTCCTCTTTCCCCCTATCATTATGGCGCATCACCACAGAATATGAGGTACGTTTGTAAGTAACGCCATGATCCCAGTGGACAGTACACGGAGGAAAGGAAAAGAGGCGTGGTTCCTCCTCAATAGCTCTGTGTGGGAGGCATGTAAGCACCCGTGTGTAGGCCGCCACAACAGAGTCAGTGGTGTCTCAAAGCTGCCAAATTACATTTGTAAAGGTCCATGTGGAATATGTCAGTATGGAGGTACTGCAGACCTTCCTTGTGTTCTGTAGGCGTGTGTCTGAGGCACTTGATCACCTAACCTGATGAGATGGTGGTTCTGAACAATCGAGTGATGTCAGGACCGCATTTCACTTGTAAACTTGACACACGTTCTTGGATAAGTCTTAGTAGCCATCGAAATCTGACGATAAGAAAGCTTGTATCTGTTCATGTATTCTTAAAAGGCATTTTATCAAATAATGGAAAAGACAGGTGTATCGAAATACCGTAAGTGATTCATGTATTTCCAGACTGTAATATCAGGCTTGATATCGGTACCATGAGGGGAAAAAAGAAGTAAAAGGGAACATACTTACCAACTGCTTTGGTTTGTGCTATAAAGTTGTGGTCAAGTCTTCCCTGGGCGGTGAGCGTGGCCTGGGCGGAGATGAGGTCCTCTTGCCTGCGTGTTACCTTGAACACAGAGGAGTACTCGGATGCCGCGCCTGATCCACTTGTCTTACGAACAGAGGAGGTAACGCTCCAGCCTCCCAGGCCGCCGTGGACCTCAAACTTTCGTAGATTCGTCGGCAGAGGTATGCTGGAGGCCGCTGGGTACCACAGGTCCGTCCCAACTGCAGGCAAACAGCGGTGAGTGCTTGTGTGTGTGCTATGGGAAGTTATGAGAATTTCTAGACTGAGATAGAGAAGGAAACTTAGATGGAACAAACGCAAGTAACGATGGAGCATATATATATATATATATATATATATATATATATATATATATATATATATATATATATTATTCTTTAGTAAATGATTGTAAGATTC
>JAYMFT010102328.1:0-13731 GCA_038088735.1 Panulirus argus
CAGAAGTCATACTTTGAAAATACAGGGTATCAAAATGATTCTCTAATTATCAATGATAAAAAAAATGGCATACATCAGTGCCCATAACTATGTAATTTACCAACCATTCAAAACTGTAGCTTGAACGTACCGAGTAAAAAAAGATAGGATCATGAGTATACCTTCAAAAATTGCCTTTGTGCAGAGTGTCAGCTTCCCTCTGTAAAACTTTAACACTTCATTTTTGACAACTTTGACTTAAAAATTCTCATTTTCCGGAACACATAGTCGTGTCTCATTACACGGTCTGTCTCCTGATGGAATAAACACTGAAGATCCAATTACTGCGTCCAAACTTTTCATAAAATGTAAATACTTTTATGCAGATATGCGGAAATGGGTGCGAAAAATTTCTAAACAAAATAACAAAATGAAGAAATGTGATCTAAATACTAGTGTATTCATTTCCAACCTATCATGAACTAAAATGTGGTTCTGTATAGAGTCTGTCTTACTGTGAACTGGGAGACTGAAGTTAAGTTACCGTTCAGGTAGATGTTCTCTTACCTTTACATAACTCCCCAGAGTCTTTTGTCTACAGTAATTGTAACGTAATAATTATTGCTCTGGTATATAGACTGTTATTATCTTTATAGGATATTTTACTTAAAAAAAAAAGTCGATATCATAAGCGTCTTCTAAACTGGAGAACTGACCATTTTCCTTCACTTCGGTGATAAGTTCGGAGCACAACTTAGAATTCTTCACTAACGACTGTGTAAAAAGAATAACATAAAAGACCGTCGGTCTAGTTGTAATTTTAAGGTATAGGTTAACTCCGTTACAGCTCTAATATCATTATCATTGCTTATTATTGACATTATTATCATTTTTGACAATAACAGTACTACTTCTATTGATAAATATAATAATGATTATAACAATGATAGGATTAATATTTTGTTTCCTAATTTCACAAAAAATAAGAATGCTTGATAACCTGCCAGTTTGAACTACGATGGTCTGTAGCCAAAGTGTATCTAAACGCATATCAGTGAAACAGATATCACGAAAGAAGACGTAATGGAAGACTTAAGACATGTAACTGTCGCTTTCTGCCACTCAAACTGCCTTCGTTATATTCCAGGAAGATGTTTGGTACTGGTGTGGATGACCATCTTAACCACTCGGAGAACACTCATTTGTGGAGGCAAAATAATGCTCCTCATGCTGAAGTCACACAGCGATACACTTGAAGCTCTACAAAGTCTTTCCTCTGTGATCCACCCAACACAACACTGTACAGTATCACATCTAAAGTTATCCAAGACTCTGTTAGATGAAAAACACCCTGGACAAATTCACAGCAGCGCCCAGGCACGTGCTACTATATCTAACTCTGGATACACGAACTCTCTAGATGCGTTGCCACTAATTAGCTAGGCATGGAGAGAGCCCATAGCAAGTTATGCTCTAGCGAGGGTCACAATGTTTCAATTACGTTGTAATTCTTTAAATCATGCTCAGTCGTGCAGTATATATATCAAGAAATTATCTGTAATACATCACGATGAAGGCTGAAGAACTACAAATGCCAAAAGATAAAGTTTGTGTGTGCTGCTGTCTATAAAAGTAGAGAAAAGAAGAGAGGTTTTGTGAATAATAGTGATGTGTTGAACACTCGATGAATGGCAAAAGTGTGCGTAGAAAATACCTTTAGTTTTTAAGTCTGTGTTAATTGTTTTTTTGAGAAATGCTGTATTATGTTATGATAAAGATCATCATGTCTCTCAAGCTTTCTATTCTTGAAGATTCCAACTCCGGGGATTTGATAAACATTTCCACATTTTACCCTTGTAATCTTAAAGTATATCAAGATTTGTCATTAAAGCTTCTGATATATTAAAATGATATAAGCTTTGGGGTAAGGTGTGGTGATCCTCCAATATGTCATCAGTCGATAGTATATCATTTCAGGAGCCGAAAGCCTCAAATCCAGTGAGGTATGATCATACCGATATATCGATGTCTCAAACATTTTATGGACACAAGTCCTTACCTTAAACGTAATCATGGATAAATCAGAGATATTACCACAGCAACTAACAGCCAATCTCTGCCAACTCTCCACAAAGTCAAATGAAGTTTTCAATGTCTCTTGCCATGTACCGATAATATACCCCACCTTCAAAGTGACATATAATGAATGCATTTTATGAACGGACCCACGCCAGCACTGAAGAACCTTGATAAGAGATTGGTATCCTGTGTGGAACCGGGTGGTCCTTTTCTTCATGTTTGCAGCACATGAACATTAAAATACTGCTATCACTGCAGCATTTCTGGCGTCCTCATTCTCTCTGAAGTTAAGAAACCACGTGTAAATTTTACAGCGATGTGGTACCGGGTTGTGGCACCACCACCAGCTTGCTAGACTCGGCAGATGATCATTTCGCAGTGTCAAACCTTGTGTTCATCATCAAATTCACCCACAATATTCCCTCCTTGGAGAGGTATTGAGTAGCTCAGCAAATACTTGACACAAAGGAAACATCCAACGGAAATCTGGATACAGCCAGCATGGGCTGTCAACCTGAAGCGTGATTGTTGCAGGATACGAGCAAGTCAGATGTCACATGACCCTCCACTTCCTACTAAATGCACAGCATAAGGAACTGAAACAGATCACAGTGTCTCACACACTCACACGTCATACCCATGATAACATCTTACGTTATCTGAAAGTCTCAAACGAAACATTACCCCAATCATCACAAAATCTTTCGCAACTAAACGTTTTACTAATGACACGAAACTTTACATAATGCAACACTCACATCATGTCGGACACTCCACACTGCCTTACCCATTACCGACTATCACCCACCACTGTTTCATTTTTACATATCACATTATCTCAGCTCCGCTAAGTCTTATGCAGCGCGTTGACTCACGTCCTAAGATATCCCACATAAGGCACCCCGTATGTAACTACTCATACATTCTCAATATGTCACAATTCATGATCTTCACGTTTTACAAAGTAACGTACAACACATTGTTTTAAAAGAGACAGTATAATACCACAAACATAATAATGTATAGCCTGCCTCACACGTCACATCGTCTCACACACAGCTACATTTCTTGTGTTCAATACAGAGGCGATCGGGGGTGAATTCTCTATGTTGAGGTGTATGAAATAAACTACCACCACCACCATCAACAGTATTCCTAGTCCTTTCATCTGTGTAGGTGTTCTGCGTCCTATCTTCCAACTCTACTTGTGGTGCAGGTCCACCTTAGCTGTACAACGGTACAGGATCCTGCCTACCATCACCACCATCAGCAAGTTCAGGGTCCCCTCTCTACAGAAAGGTACTGAGTCCTGGCTGCCACCAACACCAGTGGTCTAGGTCCATTGTACAGTTTGATGGTGTAAGATCTTGCCTGCCATCACTACTAATAGTCCTGCTCCATGTAACACCGCAGAAGTACAGGGCCCCGTCTACCGCCTTTACCAGCCCACTTACCTGCCAGTGTAGTAGTTTCCAGCCTAACATCACTCCCACTGATCTAATTCTACTTAAATGTAGCCTCTAAGTAAACAGCGGCTTGCCTGCCACTACTGCCATCTATGCTAAGAAAATCAATGTCTTACCCACAATAAATACCAGTGATCCAGATTTACTTATATGTGTAAGTACACAACATACGTCCAGGTCCACATACATTTGTCACTACAAAGGTCCAGGTGTACTAATATGTATTGCTAAAAAGGTCCAGGTCTACTTCTATATGTCACTCCATTGGTCAAGGTCCACTTATACATGTCAATACATAGTTACAGGTTCCCTGATATGAGTCAATACAAAGGTTCAGGTCCACTTATGTTTAAGTGCAGAGGTTCAGGTCCACCTGTATGTGTCAGTACACTAGTCCAGGTCCGCTTACATATGTCTGAATAAAGATTCAGGTCCACTTTATATATTGCAGTATACGTGTCCGGGTCCACTTACATATCAGTACATAGCTCCAGGTCCACTTACATGCATCAGAATACAGATCCAGGTCCACTTATTTCTGTCAATACACAGGTCTAGGTCAACTTATAAGAACACAGGTCTATTTCCACTTATATGTGTCAATTCACAGGTCTAAGTCCACTTACATGTCAGAACAAAGTCTTGGTCCCCTTATCTATGTCAGCGTACAGGTCCAGGTCCCCATAAGCATACCACATCACAGTTTTCATTACCATTACTGATTTAAACCTACCTATTTAAGTGTCCAGAGTCATGCCTTCCATCACCACTACATGTCTAGTCTCACCTATTTGTGTAAATGCGTAATGCTTCACTTTTCCCCAACAGTACACATGTGAGCATACACAATACCCCTTTCCCTAACATCTTCAACGTCATAAATGGTTTAGAAGCAGTTTCCTGTCTTAATCACCAGTGCTGTTAATGCAATTTCAGCAATTGTACAGGAGAGCCTTCCCAGCCGATTTTGCATCGTAAAACAAGATGAATAACCAAGAGGAAATATTAGAACTCTGAGACATGTACACAGATCCCTTCCTGTTATGTACTTAAGGGACTTATATGATGGCTGCACTTCACTTTCCGGTCCAAGTGCACAGGAAATAACGATCATTGGTCCCAGCACGTTTTGAGGGCTTTGTTGCTTGTTCTTGGCGTGTATGTTTTGAGGTGTGGTACGTGTGACCAACTCGTATGTCACGAGGCGGGTATTTTGTGATCACTTGTATGTACTTCCTGCTCGTATGCTGTGACTTATGTTGTGTGACCCCAGCCTGTGCATTGTGAGATTTACTGCACATATCTGTTGTATATTGCAGATTGTTATGTGTAGGCTTGGCGTTCATGTTGCCAGCACTAATGCAGATTTACAGCTCGAGCATCGTGGGCCGTTGTGTGACGAGCAGCTAGTGAGGAACGGTGTGTGCCCCATTGCTTGTGCATTATGTGTGAACTTAGTGCGTTCGTTTTGAGTAATGGTGACTATGACTGATGGTGCATGGCTCTTGCTTATATATTTGGCTGTGTTGTATTATCCTTGATTAGACTCTCAAAGCTGCAGTAGTCCCTAAACCGTAGTCAAGAGAACTGGAGCCTGATATGACGAAATCATATGGATGACCCATCCCCATATAACGTGTGACTTAGGCACGTATGATGTGTGTCGAGAAATCACGAGTACTGGTACGATGGTCGGTTGGTATATAGTATGTGCTGGTGCATAACGCTGTTTGATATAGTGAGGACTGGTTTGCGATACCTTTTGTATGTTGGGAGTGCTAATGCATAACTCCCGTCTATATACTGTGAGTATTTGTCAGATGCCTGAACCCTATGTTTTTGAGTGACTGAACGTAACATTGGGCACAAAATGTTAGAGTTGGTACATCGTCAGACCATATATAGTGGGAATATTGGTGTACATTATCAACCGATGAACTAAGTACTGGGAAGTTGTCTCATCCTATCTACTGTCAGGAGTGACTGGTGTCCCCCATCCTGCGGATTATGGGTTCTGGTAAGTTGTCTGATTTCGCTTATTGTGTGACGATGCCTAGGCTCTACTCATACACAAGTGAATGGTCCAGTCTATACATGGTTCATGCTTTGACGTAGGTCTGCACATTATACAGTGCACATTCAAACGTTCCCCCGATGACCGTATTTGGAAGAGGCGCATATTAAGGAAGATAAGATCCAGACTAAAGTGGGTTGGCTCCCGAAACTATAGCAGCAATAGATGTTTTCTTTATGCATGTGAGAACAACATATCACAAGAGTGAAAAAGCATTCTCGAGCAGGAACAATTTTACCACAGATCAATAGCAAATTTAACGAGCAGGGGCAGCGATAACTACAAGAAGCAAGAAACTGGAGAGGAAGGGGACTGTACCTTCAACTTCACTCTCTACAGTAAAACCATTTCATAAACCTTTCAAGTCACCTAGATGACAAATCATCTTCCTTAAACTCCCATAAAGCTAATGTTGATGACTCAGCCATTGAGGATAAAATCACCCTCTCATGTATCAACAAAGTTTGATTCGTGTCAGCGGCTACACAGATGTTATTAGAAAGAAAATCAGTCCCTGCCCTCCTTAACCTTACCTCAACTAAGACAAGGATGTCTTAGAGGCGCTGCCATTAAAATCACCTTATAACTTGATGCTGGGAAAGAACGAGTCAGCCAAACATCTTGTTGTAGACATATTTCCATTTACGATTTTAGATTCTGCTCTCCTGACCCTTTAAAATATCTGAAACTTTCCGTAAGATATTTATCTTTACTTTCATCTTCACTTTCTACATATAGCAGGTAGGGGAGTCTTATTGTACCATTAAAGATATCATATGCCCACATTTTTTGTTTTGTTTTAGTTGCTATAATTTTAATCGTAGATTGTGTTATGAAAAAAACAGAAAGAGAACACGTTTCACGTCAAGGGAAATGGTTAAGAAATAATAACTAATACGGATGGGTGACTAAGGAAGACGTATCTAACTTTACTGTGAGAAGATATGACAAATACATCCAGTCTGTGAAACTTGCTGAATCTTGGACGTGTTGAAGAATTAAATCTGGCCTGGGCAGCTTGTTTTGTAGTGAAATTTTGCCTTTTAGAGGAAGGCAAGATATCTCCAAAATATCTGGAGCTGGTGGGCAACATTCTATATATAGAATTTTTTTTTATTGACCTCAGAGTTGATACATCAAGTTTAATGCCATCCTGCAGCCGGCCTCGCCAGTCATCACCTTCTCATCTACACAAAACACAAGCACCACCTGCGGAATACTACACGTCCTGTCCTCTGCCTACTTTCCCATCCTCAAAACACTTCTCCTGGCCCTCACAATCATCAAAAAGGCTTACACAAACTACAGGAAAACAGACTAGCCAGCTTTTACTCAGTATATGGGAACAAACTCCAAAACTCCAGTGTAGGAAATTTACTGTCCTTATACCATGCAGTCTCACACTTGATCAAAATCTCCAGCCACGCCAACAAAAAGCACTTACAACAAGGGCATAAAAGAAATATGCAGCAAATCTCTACTAACAAGTAACACACCTCATAAAGCAAAGAAACCAACTTAGACACAACCACTCACCATCAACAGAAATCGGGAACAAATCCAAGCTCTAAATAACACCATCACTAACCTAGTCTCTGAAAGACAAGCCGAAAACTGGCACTGCTTCCTCATCGCAACAAGCTACAAGATCCACTGCAACTAACACGTTCAAGAACATACAAAGGTCCCCCACTCATGAAGCACTTCTGAACCATTCCAATGAAACCCCTTCTCTTAAGGTATACAGCATCATCCAGCTGTTCGTCCTTCCTCTGGAAGTACATAGATGAGCAAAAACTTCGGTAAAGGAAGAAGAAAGAAAAATCATGTTTTCCTACTTACTGGTTTCTTTCAGGCACTACTGTTAATAATAAAATTCTAGGCTGATTCTAAGCTTTTTCACAGATGTAATTCGGTAATAATGATTATAAGAGCATCCTATTTAGCATATCTTTTATACTGAATGCCTTTAAAATTTTCTATTCAAGGGAAACAACTAACAAATGAACAAAACAGCTCATTAAAAAGTACCAATGAAGTGTTTACATATAGACAGAGTTTAGACCTAAGCCTCGATAATACAAGTTAATGTTATTAGAATTACATTGTTAAGAGAAACTTATTCCTTTCTTAATGTTACACCGACAAATACAACTTTTGTTAGTAAATGCTTTCAAATTCCATTCTAATGTAATTGTTTAGGCTGAGATTTCAATCTACTTTACCAACTTTACTACAAGAAAAGAGGTAACACTTATCACCAAATGAATAAGCTATTACTTGACATTTTACTCTTGGTATCTGCTAAACATCTTAAGGACCATGATCACCAGTCCATTTTCCACCCTTGCCTTGGGAATTTTCAAAAGCAAGTGCTCGTGAATTTTCACGAGCTCCTTGGCCTTCTGTTCACTAGATCCGTTTCTTATCATTGACCAAAGCTAACCGATTGTTGCAAACAAATATTTCCGTTGATGCAGAGCCTGACGGACACTCAGTAAATGTTTGATCTATTTCATTACGACTTAGTCATGTCCTGTATTATGAATTCTGATGCACCTCATGAGATACATGAAAATCACTTACACTATCAGATGATATATCCAACGTATAGCACAAGTGATTTTATGGGAATATTGTGGATAAACCCCACTTTCCCCCACTTTCTGGTGGGTTTTAATGAAAGAAAGTGGGTTGGACTCTCTCCTAAGTGTGGGCAATATTGCCAACCCTGATCATGGCCCTCACTGATAGGCCTGGCAAGTCTACCAGGGTGTCCATATCCGGGAACATAGCACCCCTGACAGGTCTAATGCACCTACCTACCAGAGGTGTCTGCCACCGGGGACATGATCCTCACTGGCAGGCATAACGAGCCTAACAGTGTCCATATCCGATGGCGTGGTGCTCACTGACAGGCCTAACGATCCTAGCAGGGGTGTCCATATCCGGGGACATGATCTTCATTGACAACCCGAACTAGCCCACCAAGGGTGTCCATATCAGGGAACATGGCCCTCAGTGACAGGCCTAACAAACTTACCAGGAGTATCCATGTCCACGAAGATGGCCCTCGCTGGCAGGTCTAACAAGCCTATTAGGGTATGGTACCTCTTCATTTTTCTGTACCGTCGAGCACGATAACCAAATCGATCTGACGAGGACATAACAAGTGACCCACAGTGGTCCAGACGAACAGAATCTGGCAGAACAGGATATTGTCAGGACACAGACATGACGATTTGTACATAGAGTCAGCAGACAACAGAGGACGATGAATGTTCTGGGTGGCCACAATGGATCCAGAAGAGGCCATCCTCGTGAGACAATGTGTCAGTGACAGAAGAGCTTCACCATCACCCACCAGTACACAACAAAACACACTCAGGTGACCCCACTGGCCCAGGTCAGTCAACGTCCTCCTCACAGTTTGCCAGGGAGCGTTGTGCTGAGGCCAACTGCCGGGAGAGTCGTACAGGGAGTATGTAAGGACACTGATGTACATTGTAGAGTTATACTGTCCCTAACACTGTAGACAAGGACACAGAGAGGCCAGTGATGTAAACAGTACGGTAACACTTCCTCCGACACGGTATATATGGGTCTAGATGGCTGCTGGTTTACAGTGTACAGTAACACTATAACACTGTGTACATGGTGCCGGATGACTAATAGAGTACAGTGTACAGTAACACTTCCTCTGGCACTGTGTACATGGGAATGGATGGCTAGGTTGTACAATGTAAAGTATTACTTAAACACTGTGTACATGATGCTAAATGGCTGGTGGTGTACAGTGTACAGTACTACTCACTCTTACATTAGTACAGTTCCACAATCAGCCCATATTCATTAGTTTGTTTAACGGAAATTAACTATAATTTTCCCTCGTGCCTTTGGGAAATTAAAGACTAAATATCGTTCTGACTACATAGTAAAAACTTACTGTTAGACTGCATACCGAACCATTGTTCAAACCATCTGTTTACTCATATCCAGCATTATCAATGTTACAATTACTGAATATTTCGTTGTCTGATACAACTAACGAATATATTCCCCATTTCCAAGCCAGGGAACCAGCGACAGTAATGTAGAAACAAATGAACATTTTGCTGCTGTATTAAAGGTTCATGGTTTTCACAATATTACAGCATGGTTCAGGATAGTTCGCCCTGTCCATCACCCATGTTCAACGCTAAACTTCGCTCCATACTACCAACATTTGATCCCATGATTTGAAAATTGTTAATTTAGTTACAAGCCATTTTCTGCTATATCTGTTTTTGCACCGAAACTGTACTCTGTATCTTTTTGAGATTTCAGTTTGATAATGCCAGAAACTCATATAGACAGGAAAGACATATAGAATGGGTAGAGCAGGGAGGCGAGCTACCATGATGATTCCCGGGCTAAGAAATAAATCCTCTGAGAGCCGACAGAACGATCAAATCTTTATAGAAAAGGTTTAGAGGTGATCTAATACAGGTATTCAGATTTATTCAAGGCTTCGATAATTTCGATCTGACGAGCTACTTGAGGATGTATTCCTGTGATTTCACTCGTTGTAACGGATATACACTCATGGGCAAATGTTTTACCTTGAATGAGGAGAAGTACTTTTTCTTCAGCAGGATTGTTGACGCGAGAAAATGATTTCCCATAAAAGATTAGTTGAAAGCAGTACCACAGACAAGTTTAACCATACACTTGAATGTTTCGTTTTTTATCCAAGACTGAAATCATTTGCACCTCCTTAGCTACACGGTAAGTTTAAAGGTCTTCCTCTTTGTAAAATCTGTAGGTCTATCTACTCCTTCCACATAAATTCGTAAGCTTCTATTATCTTACGATATTACAAACAGCATTGTTAGGTCCCAGTGGTCATGTTGCTATTTGACTTCAGCTGTATTCACACTTTTTAACTCTGACTACTAAAGTTCAGGAAAGCCAAGACTCACATATCAAAGTCCAGATAACATCTGAGTTAGACATAGGTAGCTGGTATGAGATGTGGCGAGAGACGTTGTGGTGACTGGTGTAGCATGATAATATAAACTCTTTTGTCGACACGTGAGCTATTCTTAGCTCCAGGTTCTTGGTAATGAAGCATCTTTCTCAACTCTGAACTTCTTCTGTTATTTTAGGATCATTAGACCCGGGTCAACAACCTTTCATGGATGAGAGAGACCATTGTGATATCTTTAACATCTTTCAGACTTATATGAGTTGGTTCACGAGAGTATAATTTTTCAATTTACCCATACACATCCTCAACCCTGAGCCAGGCTGTGGCAACAATGATAGCACATGACTTGACGTACTCAGTTTGATACAGTATATCAGAATAGAAATTGGAACGTTTTCATTAGCTATATGGATCTACTTTTGTTTCACCTACACAAAAATCTGAGACATGAAAAGAGATTCACTTTTCTGCCTCTACCTTCTGATTGTTATTCTGATTGTTATTCTGCGTACACCTACTACTGTAGGTCTCCTTGACATGGCCTAATCACTGACTGACTACTTTTATCTTTCACTGTCTCCCTCTTCAAGTTATTCCGATCATTTTGGCAAATTCTTACCAACCTGTCATCCTCGACGTGTAATAACACGTCATAAACCTTTTGGAACTGTATATACAATCTTATAATTACCTCTTCATACCAACCGTCTGTATCAATTTTTTCTTCGTTTTCTCCTTTTATTCTTGAAGCACATTCCATGTTATTCATTTCTACATCTCCCGTCTTACCTAAATGTATCTCTGAAAGTATAAAGCTTAACGTTAAAAGACTTGGAAACCTTTTTCTTTTTTTTAACATGCTCCTTGTAAATTCCACATGTAGCAACTGGTCAGTTAGCAGTGAATTCCAACAGACTTCAGTTCTTCATCTCTGCATCATTGTACCATCATCATCTGTTGTTCCATTGTTACTGACCAGACGAAATGTGTGTGGCAGAGCCGCCGTGTCCCAGCTAGCTCTCGTCCATCTGCTCAGACTTCTCGCCGATCATGAGTCATATGACCAGTTTCTTTAACTACAGAGACAAATAATTCACCGCAGTCCATTTTCAGTAATCAATAATCAAGTTTCCAATTCAAATTTCTCGACACAAGGCAGTAAACAGTTCCAAACATTTCCAAGGTTTTCTTTAAAGTCAGCATTACTGATTTGCTTCCGGGGAGGATTTTGTGGTGAAATGAGGAGAACCGCGATTATGACACAGTATCGAGACCAACACACGGTAATGAAGACGGATTAGATATTGCACTTTGATGTTAGCAAGACGACTGGTGGTACGCTCCTAATGATGACTGGATTTCTAGATTCCATAAGGGTTGTTATACGAGGTATCTTGGATATAAGAATTAGAACGCAATAAGAAAAGTAGCTCGAAAAGTACAGGAACACACCAGACGTGGTGTGTGTCATTTAAGAAAAAAGTTCATGTATTTGAAATTTATCAGTGATTATAATGTGGCTTATATCACTTACAGGAACTCGACGGTGAACGCTATCCCACCTTAAGACATGTGTTGGCCATACAGGTGCAGGCATTAGATGCATGACTGAATAGTAAAGATCTGAAACTCCAGAAGTGTATGAAACAATAGTTTTGTAATGACTGCACTAGTGACAGATTTAGAGATATAATCGAAAAACAATATTAGTCTCGGAGAATAAAGGAAACGATCCTTCCATCCTTTGGATGTAAGATGTAATGAGGTTCATCATAAACTATTATCAACGAAAACGAAACAACTGTTATTCGATGGTAAAGTCTGTAGCACATTCCACTGTTTTGCGGATAGATATGAGGCACTGTGGGTCAAGAATGTGAACCATAGATATCAGTTTAGGACATGAGGGAAACATCAACGCTTATAGCCTGACACATCATATGATACCTGTTTGAGATACGTACGTAGTTCAGAACTGCCCGCTAAGACCTGAGCTAAAACTGACCATTTCATCCTCAGCAGGAAGTAAGTCTAGAGATGCTAATACATATCCAGTCCCGAAGAGCAACAACAGAAAGGTTAAAGTTCCTGAATTCAAGCATCATGTTGATGGCTTTAATAATTCATAATATTGATTTTGCGGATGTCACTACTCAACTGTTTTGTTTCCAACTAGGTGGGCGTCGTCTTGCCACAGTTTAGCTTTGGCAGAAACATCAAGCTTAATCACTACCCCACATGTACGACGGAAAACATGCAACCATTCAACATACAAAGGACAACATCCTTACATCTTTTTGGTTGCTGGTTGTATGTTATGGGTGAAGGCGCTTACAGTCGTAATGTCCTGTATCTTAGCGATGTATGTATACGGCCTTTACCCTAAGTACACACACGCATACACACACCCCTCCTTACAACAGTGTAGCTGAATATTCGAAATTTGGGAACGTGGAAAACATCTTTGGTTCATAATCTGTGGCTATAAATGGACACTAGGGGATTGATTAAGCGGCTGCACATGTTTGTAATAAAGTCCACGTCAACAGGATACGTGATCTGGTTTCTGATTGATCGTTTACCTCTGTCAGGCAACCAACTTTAGTCCCCCCTTCTCAGATTCCACCTCTTGATATCATATTGTCCAAGTAGCACAACAAGGAAGTCAAGAAATTCACATCCAATACGAGAAAATGCTGCTGAGGAACGAGATGTGTAGAATGAGTTTCAAAGAGCCATCCGTCACGTGGTCAGGAGGGTCACAACTCAGCCCTGACCTCTGTGTCATGTTGCAATAAATGGTCATAACAACAGCAAACACATTGCAATATATCGTAACAGGTGTAATATCGTGGGAAATGATTTATATACGTTCCAGCTGTGTGATAAATACGACTCAGTATTTATTGCAACATTTTTACAAGCCCCATCAAGTTACATTATATTTCTATATGTTTTCTATATATTCTATTCTGCTTAACTTACAAAGTTAATTCAAAGGTTCTATATTACATTTTCCTGCGTTTGGGATTAGATTTTATACATTTTGATATTCCTCATTCTCAATGAATAAATGTGTCTGCAACTTTATAATTCTTTCTATATCTTGTTTCAACTGATCCAATATTGTCACACAGAATATAGCTCGCAACTTCCTCATATAT
>JAYMFT010102350.1:0-13730 GCA_038088735.1 Panulirus argus
TCAACGTCATCACATTTAGTTTCTGTGAAGCAAATGACATCATAATCATTAATAAAATCAACAAAATCTGCAGAGAGAAACTTTGACTTAATACCGCAAACATTGAGCGACAACACATCAAGAGGTATTTGATGTGTATGTATATATATGTTGATGTGAGTGGATGTGTCTTTCTTTGTCTGTTTCCTGGTGCTGCCTTGCTAATGCAGGTAAAAGTGATCAAGTATGAAGAAAATATATGTGCTGTTATTTCCTTTGAAAATCAGATTTGAAAGGTAAGACTTAGATGATTATAAGTACATGTGATGTAGAAGGTGAGTTACTGTAAAATGTCAGCATTTGTATACTGTAATTGCTTGTATTTGTTTCAATTAGATTGTCTTGACAGTAGTTAGGTATATATCACTGTGGTGTCTTACAATATCATTGAATTTAAATCATTTAAATCCAGGTGAAGAAAAGTTCAGAGCGATGGATGGAGCTCAATTTGAGCAAGATTTTGGATACTCTTCGTCATCTGATGCCTTCTATACCTCCAGCACACAGGTGAGGCCGGTAGGATAGCAGCAGACCTTAGCAACTGAGGTCTCTGTAACTTTTGCAGCCAGCTAAGCAGCTTCTGTGACTGTATCTGGCTGAGATTTTTTTTTATCCACCACAGTTAACTCATATACAGTTCATAGATTTTTAATTCCTATTGTTTGCAGGAAAGGTGTTGAATAAGACTTTTTCCAACTCAATTATTAACCCTGCAGGGTTGTCATGTGGATCTCTACATTTCTGCTGGTCAGTCATTGTGTGGAATTGATGATAACAGTTACAGGAGGTCACCCATAGAACGACAGTTCATAGAGCAACATTTCAGAATAGCGACATTCAAGAATTAGGGCACAGATTCTGAGAATGACACTAAGGCCTCGAACTAGCAACATTTTTGAAAGAAATTATATTTCTAGTATACTAATTTGAATTTCTTATTCCATTTATAATGAAATGTTTAATGATATTGGAAGATTCATAGTCATGATACCATTTATGATATCAAAGCAAAATGGTATTAGATTCCTATACCACAAGTGCTGGTAAAAATTTTTTTAGCCATATCCCAGTCACCACAGTGAAGACATCAAATGAATACTTACTGTTCAGTTATCTTTCACTCTTGCATTTTCCCCACATAGACACACACACACACAATATCACAACACTTTTTCCTGTTTTCTGGTTTGTATGGAAATAATTTTTGATGTGTTTCTTCCAGTTTATCCTTTTATTTAAACAGGACCATCAGGATGCCATCCAAGCGAATGTTTGAATATTTGCTGATCAGGGTGTTAGGAGGCTTCCATCTTCTCCTTGGACTAGATGGATACTGCAGAGAGGCAGCTGGTTATCTCATGTCTAAAATCTCATCTGGTCATTTCTTCTGTACTGCAATGGCATTCCTTGCTAATGTGGCTCGACTAAGGTGAGAATAAGAGATATAGTTTTTGAAAATTTTGCATGTGCTTGCATTTGTAGGATTCACTTTAGTGGGATATTTAGTTATTATCGCTAGGGATAGGAAGGAAACAATATTATCCATATACAGTACCTTCTGCTTGTCTACAAGGTAACTAAAGGGGGCAGGAGCAGGGGAATAGAATCTTTCTGCTCCTTGAATCTCACTTTCAAATAGTAGGATCTGAAGATGAAGCCAAGCAAGGATTCTTCCTCAGAAGCTCAGTCACATGATGCTGATGCTACCTCATAAAAGTGGGAAAGGCAAGTAAGTATGGGAAAAAGTATCATGTTTGTAGGAGAGTTGTTGTTTTGGTATCCTTAGAAAGGTGTAGACAGATATGTTTTTAACCTCATTTTCCTGTAATTTTACAAATACTAATATTTTTAACTAGTTGACTCAAGTAAAGTCTTCATAGAATTATGAAAATTATATTAAGAGTAATATACCTGTGGAATTTGACACTTTGGCATGGTGAGTAAATGTGGATTCAAATCATACGAAGTAGAATATCTGTAGGCAGCTATGGATATACCTCAGTATATTAATATTCTGGGGACATGGGGATAAGGTAGGAAAACTTTGTAAGTGGTTTCCTGTCCATAACGAGGAAAATTGAATTCTCATTAACACTATCTTATTTTTCTCTCCAGGCTTAGTCTGTTCGTAGATAGAAGTTAGTAGGCTGCCACCGACCAGGGAGTTATATTACCAGTACTACCCACCAGGGTATTGGGAGGGTTAGTGATGACTGTGTAGTGAGCCAGCACTTCAGTGGTTGTCAAGTTGCACTCCTTTGACCCAGGTAGCTGTCTTTTCTTTCTACCTCACCCACACATGGACTGCTTGTGTTTTGTCCATAAACATACAAACTCTCCTTGTCACAAACGACAGCTGACAACATGTAACTCACATATCTCATTCTTCACAACTTTAGATTTCCCTGCAGTGAGTGCTGTGTGCTAGCTCTGTCTTCTTGCAAAATGTTAGGAGCAATAGATAGAAGTAGTATGTAGGAATGTTGGACAGGAGCTTCAGGTAGAAGCATTAGGTATTAGGTAGGAGCGTTTACTGGGAGCAATAGGTAGAATTAGTAGGTTATAACATAAGGTAGGAGTAAAGTAGTTGATAGAAACATTAGGTAGGAGCCTCTGAAAACACTGGACTAGAGTTGCCCTCTGCCTCTGGCCTGTTAAGGGTGAGGCACTAAAGGCTAGAAAGTGGCACTGGAGTTTCAACAGTTATGGAGACTCTTTTGCCATGGCCACCTCTTAGAGAGAGTTCCCAGAGGGAACGGATGTTATAGACATATGGGTAGATAGAATAGTTTTCCCAAGTTCCTTTTGGGTTAGAAACTCTAATCCTTGCCTTTTAGGGAGGTTTTTACCTCTCAGTCCTTGCTAACCCCTCTCTCACTCCATATAGCTCCACATCCCAAACTGCCCAAATTTGCCACACTATCATCTAACACAATTTTCAACCCTCAAATTACTTTTGGCCATATAGGGCCAGAAATTTTATATGTATGGCCAGAAGAACAGTGTTCAGAATGTGTTGTGTGGCCAGCAAACTTGAGAAGTTGACCAAGTTTGCTTGGATTGATTACATTTTGGGTAAACAAGAAGCAAAATTAAGTGAGAGGGAATGACTCCAGAGAGGGGTAAATGATTTTGAAGGAATCATAGTATGATGATAAAAGTTATAAAACTTTTTTTTTTTCAAATGAGTTTTATGTTATTATATTTAAACTACTTCATTTTGTCCTAGTTCAGTTTTTGTTCATTTTATCTGAATGTACATTGGAGTTCTACATTTCTGGTTGTTCAATTCATGTTTAAATCCTTTTTAAGGTTACCATGTGTGGCATTTGTGGTTGATCACTGATTGCGTGCTAGCAAAGTAGCGTACAAGTTCATAAAGGTTGTGGATCCTTGTTCTAATACTTTCAACATTATTTCAAAACACTCACTCCATCTCATTACCTACCTCTTCCTTGCCTGTTATCACTTCCCTTTTGCTCCCCTCACTGATTTCCCCATTTGTTGTCTGTTTCTCCTCACACTATTTACCTCCTTTTAAAACATTATCTTGTTCTTAAAGTTTTCTGATAATCTCATACCCCCTTTTTATTTTCAGTCCCTGCACCTTCCTCTTTGCCTCCCACTGCTTTCTCTTGTACATCTCCATGGCACTCACACTTTCACTGAAGGTAGCTTACCATACACCTCTCTTTTCTCTTTCACTAGCAACTTAACTTCCTCATCCCACCACTCACAAACCCTTTTCAGACACCCACATCCCACCTTCCACATACCACACACTTCACCCAGTCATATAAGCTTCCCTAAACACCTACCATTCCTCATCTGCTCCCCAAGTTTTGTTTACTCTCACCCAGTTCCTTTCCTCACCAATTTCCTCTTGGTATCTCTGCACGTAAACCTCTTTTCTAAGCTCAGTCACTCTCTCAACCCTCTTCCCACCCTTGTCATTACAAACTTTCGCACTCACCTCCACAAAGAAGTTATGAGACATCACACCAGCTGCCCTCTCAGCACTTTCATACCTAACAGTCTTCTCTTTGCACACTTTCCAGTTTGTACATAATTCAGTAATGCATAGTCACTATTAACCTCACTCACCTACATGTACCTATGTATGCACCCTTTTTAAACTGGATATTCCGTCACCAGTTCTTTTTCAGAACACAATCTGATAAGCTGTTCACCCTGAACAACTGCATCCCCTTTTCTTGCATTCAAATTTTCCACCACTCTTTACCAGAAGAATAGCCACAGAAAAACTAGCATTATATATCAAGCAAGATGTGTTGATGGAGGAGTGGTGTTTGAGAGAAACCTGTCTATCTGTCATCCTATCTATATATCTGTGTATCTATCTATTTATATCTCTTACACCAGTTCCCTTCAGGTACTTCCCCGTGGGGGTGGCCACATTAAAAGGGTCTCCATAACTGGTGAACTCCAGTGCTGTATCTTAACCTTTAGTGCTTCACACTTAACAGGCCACTGGCAGCCTTTAGTGCCTCACACTTAACAGGCCACTGGCAGACAGCAACTCTAGTGCAGTATTTTCAATCTCCTACTTAATGTTCCCACCAACTATTATCACCTAATGTGTCTACCTAATATTCCTGCCTAATGTTCCTACCCCCTACTTCATCTTATGCTACTTCTACCTAATGTTTCTACCTCATGCTTCAGTCTAAATTGTCATATCTGCTACTTCTGTCTATTGCCCCTCCCATTTTTCAAGAACTTTGACAATCACCTACCTCTCATAATATACTTTTACTCTCACCCACATCATCTGGAACTCGCTTCCTTACACTTTACTTACCATAACTTCTTCAGCTGAGGTGCTACCACCTCCCTTTGTCTCACCTTCACGGTAACCCCAGGCTTTACCCCTGAAACATTCCCAAACCATTGTGCTGGGTTTAAAGCAGAAGAGAGTATAAGTACAGTTTTGTTTCATCCTAACAGGTTTCATTTAGTAAGCAAGGGAGATTAGAGAGCTTCACTCTCTCTTGGTATGATACATTAATATCTGAAACTAAGCTGTAGGGAAGCCCAGTAGATTTATTCCTGTACACTGTGTTAGAATGTTGTGATATAGTCTTCATACATCTACTTTTTTAAACTAGCATAAGTTTTAAGTAACCAAAGGGTTCAAATGTGAGATTTTTTTTTCCCCATTTAGTTTTTGCTAACCAACATAAAATCAGAATTGAAGTTAGAATATGTATGAAATTGAATGAAGATCTTTCTAGATATTTAAGACTGAAAATACTTTTATTGTTTTATTTGCAAAGAATCAGCTATGCATGTTTCTCGTTGGAAGTTGATAAGTGTTAACAAACCAGAAATTGAGAAATTATAAGTTAACATCATTCATTTAGATTTTCATTTTACATATCTGTAAGTACTAAAAGGGGAGGAGAGAGTTATAATAATAGAAATAATGTGGTTGACAGAGCTGAAGAGGATTAGCTGAAATGGTTTGGACATATGGAGAGAATGACTGAGGAAATGTTGACAAAGAAGATTTATGTGTCAGAAGTGGAGGGAACAAGAAGAGGGAGACCAAATTGGACATAGAAGGATGGAGTAAAAAAGGTTTTGAGTGCTCAGGACCTAAACATGCAGGAGGATGACAGGCATGCACTGGATAGAGTGAATTGAAGCATTGTGGTATACAGGGGCGACATACTGTCAGCAGACTGAACCAGAGCACATGAAGTGGCCAGGGGAAACCACGGAAAGGTCTGTGTGTCCTGGTTGTGGATAGGGGCTGTAGTTTCAGTGCATTACATACAACAGCTAGAATGGATGTGAATGAATGAGGTCTTTCTTCTTCTGTTCTTGGCATTACCCCACTAAAGTGGGAAGCAGTAAAGGAATATGAAAGAAAAGAAAGAATGTCTTTCTATTCTTATTTTCTTTTATTATTACATATGTATATGTACAGGAATATAAGTATGTGAAAAATACATTTTATACCTAATTGCCTTTCTCACCTTATGAGCTCTGATAGAAATGTATAGTATATGAAAAATCATTACATTATATAGTACCACCCCAAATTGTCCAATTATTCTTTTCTAACTACTTACAGTAGTAGTATGGTATAATTTTGATTGTTGCTTTTAGATTTAAACATTCTCACTCACTCCTGCTTCAAGACTAATAGGCTCCTTCAGTGCCCATGAAGCCAGTCATGCCCATCAATCAGGTCCATAAGTCAAGAAGTGTAATGATGTCATGTGTTTGTCTCGGCATAGAGAGTGCAGAGTTAAGGATTATGTGTTCAATGCTTTCATTCTGAGAGTTGCACTTTTCATGAAGGTTCCTGTGTTATGCTGAATTGATAGTTGTAATGTTGAAGAGATGGAAAGTGTCTAGAGAATGCATGAGAAAGCAAGACTCAAACATGTTTAGGGAGTGTGGTTTCAGCAGGGTGTATATGTGGTGGAATGATCTCATGATTGGGTTGGGTGTGGGGGGGCTGTTTTTCAGACTACTAGTTGTGAATATATCAAGTAAATGTGGTGTTTGCTGGGAGTGGGAGGATCTGAGTAATAGGTCTCTGAGGTGTGAGGTAGGGATTAGCTTCATACTTGTAAATAGAGGCTACTAGGTGATTATGAAGTGCCTTGGATAGGATGGGATTAATGCTGTTGTTGCATAGAGCTATATCCTGAGAACATTGAGTTAGGATTTTATTGGAAGTATTTTTATTTCATTCCGCCATGGTTAATTGCTTGTGATTTTGTAGCATCCAGTGATGGCTCTGACTGCTCAGGTTTGCATGGCTTGTAGTTCTGTTATGTTTGCTTTCGAAAGGATGGGTGAACAGGCAGATACGGCATAGTTGAGGGGAGAGTGTATGAATAATTTTGTAAAAATACTAAGGGATTGTTAATCTAATCTACACTTGGTGCCAGCAAGTTTTTTGTGGTATTCAGTATGTGTATGGCCTTTGGGTTAATTTCTATGAGTGTCATGTTTGTCATAGTACAGTATGGTTGGTGTGTTGTTGTGTGGCATTGGTTAATTATTTAGGGTAACAAGGGTGCTAGTGGGATTCATTTCTGT
Organism: Panulirus argus; assembly: GCA_038088735.1. Taxonomy (NCBI): domain Eukaryota; kingdom Metazoa; phylum Arthropoda; class Malacostraca; order Decapoda; family Palinuridae; genus Panulirus; species Panulirus argus. The sequence goes on from JAYMFT010102350.1 coordinate 7,120, forward strand.
CCGAGGTTAGGATAGAAACAGTAGAACTCCATGGGGATGTAGCCATTCTGCTCTGATCTAGTGAATGTTCTAACTTTTGTTGTGGAGCGCTGCATATTTTTAATATTTGTTTAGTGATAGGGATCTAACATATAATTTTAAGGTTTCATACAAATGAGAGGACTTTTACAATGTGGTGTATGTGTGTGGGGGAGGGGCTGAGGGAGGTCATGTAGGAAGAGATTATGATTTTAATATAATCTAATATTATCCCCAAATTTTTACCTCACTGAAGATTGAATATGCATTTAAAATGGATGACTGTTGACAAAAAATTTTATATGTTTAATTGCAGAGCACTTGCACTTGATTTATGTGGGCAGTTATCCAAACTGTATGACGACATTTTTCCATGGGTACTAAAGCTTAAAGGTGGCAGCATACCTGCATTGGCTTTGCAAGAGTCCCTTCCTCAGACACTTTCAGACTGCCTCCAGCAGTACTGTAGCTCATTGAAGGTTAAGAGTACTCCGACAGTTTCCAAGTAAGTAGTTTTTTACTTGCTAGTTCACCATTTTGCACGTAGTGAGGTAGTGCCAGGAACAGACAAAGATCGACCTCATTTGCTCACATCCACTCTTATCTGTCAAGTATACTACACTGAAACCAGAGTGTCATTTCCAAAGCCAGGCTCCACATACCTTGCATTGTTTTCCTTGACCACTTCATGTATTATGTTTCAATGTACCATGCAGCACCAGTTTGCTTTGTCCCTTAAATGCCATTCACCCTCCTAGATGTTCAGGTTCCAGTAACTCAGAGCATAATTCACCTCATCCTTCCATCTTCATTTCAGTCTCCCCTTTCTTGTTCCTTTGACTTTTGACACATATATACTCTTAGTCAGTCTCCTTTCAGTTATCCTTTCTTTACATCCATACTACTTCAGCACACACCATTCAGCTTGCTCAGTCATACATGGCCTACTACCAGACCTCTCTCCTACGCTGTCTTTCCTTACGTATTCAACCTTCCTCACACCACCACCAACCTCAAGCATTTTACTTCTAACACATTCATCATCTTTTGTTGTTTTCTGTTTAGGGACCACAGCTTGCACCCACTTAGTATTGTTGGGACTGCTGTACCATCAGACATACCCATCTTTACCCTACACACTCCACAATGCATTGAGGACCCTGAGTCCCCTCTCCCACCCTGTGATTCACTCCAGCTCCCCTAGTTCTGTCTATGACCAAGTCCACTCACAGGTATCTAAAACACCCTACTTCCTCTAGGTTCTCTCCACTGAAACATGCTTAGACTAACTTGTGTCAGTTCCCTGCTAAACCTCATAACCTTACTTTTTTCACACTCTTTCCCAAACTCTGACACCAGCTTCTGCAGTTACTTGTTTGAGTTTGTCACCAGGGTTGTGTCATCTGCAAACAACAGCTGCCTTTACCTTCCAGTCCACCCCCACCTCCACATAGTGTAGCCCAAGACCCTTGTATTTACTATCCCTGCCACATCATCTATAAACATAATAATACATAGTGACATTACACATCCTTTTTGTAGACCCATCTTCACTTTGAACAGCTCATCCTCTTCCCTTCCTACTTGCACACAACTTACTCTGTACAAAAACTCCTCACTGCTTTTAGTAACTCTACTTCCATACCATAAATTTATAGCACCTTCCACAAGACATTTTTGTCAACCCCATCATATGCTGTCATCAGATTCAAAGATGCCACATACAAATGCCTTTTTCTGTAGGTGTTTCTCACACAATTCCTTAAAAGCAGACACTTGGTCCACACATCATCTACCACTCAAAAGGTTACACTGCTCTTACCCAGTCTGGTCACTTACTTTCACCACCTTCTTACCCATGTCATTTTTTTCCAAAAGCCACTACAAACTTTCACACTTGCCTCTTCCAAGAACTGATAAGACATTCCTTTAGCTGCCTCCAGTAGCACATTTACAGTGCCCTTTTACCATAAGTAGAAAACATCAATGTATTTACTGTTAACCTTTAGAAATTTATTTTTCACATGTAATTAGGAATTAGCTTTTGGTCCAATTTTTGCCAGCAAGAAGAACAAGAAATGTTTGTCATTAACAGCTAACTGATTTGTTCTGGACAAATAGTGAAAAATTTTATCCCTAAAAACAGTGCATGTCTAGTCAGGCCACAAGTTTTTTTGGTTAAGCCAATTATCATGTGATAGAAAAAATTATAAAATAGAATTAATTGTTGATACAGCTATTTAATGATTCATAACTTTCATAAAATGTATATACTGGTCTGTTATTATTTTACAACTTAATGTATATAGCCAAATGGAAAAAGAACACCATTAAAAGTAGGGACAAATAAGATTTGGCACCAGTGTAGTTAAATTCCATGGTTCAGAGTCTAATGTTGTACACTGACCATGCAAGAAAGCATAATTGTTTGACTGTTCATGGAGTTACCCATCACCAGGCTCTGGAACAGTGGGCTGTTAACTGCATTTGAAGGGCAACATATCAGCATCTTCCAACATATATGTCATTATTCATCACCTGTACTTATTTCATATTTACTTTGCAACTATTTTACGAAAGCACTAGTTCAGATTTTGGGTATTCATACGTTGTATAATGTTGGAAGAAATTGCTGTTAAAGAGTTGAGAAATTTTCCACTCTAAGAATTATTTCTTTTTTGTGTGTTACTCATTTCTCTCCTCTTAGTGTAGAGAAAGACAGGTTTAGTTTTTCCTGTATTGATATATTGAAGTATTTAGTGAAATATGTAATTGTGCTTTCTTCTGATATTTAAAGAGATGCACTGCATTGCAGAGATTATAATTGGAGAATACAGAGGACTTGACCAAACTTGTAATAATATCATTTTTATATTCTGATTTTGCTCATTATATTTTTTCCCCTCAGAGATGCCTGCAAAGACATGCAGTTTTCAAACATATTAAATATATTAATGGAGAAGGAGGATACTAGCAGAATTCCTACCCAGTCTGATGGACCATCAGGATGTAAGAGAAGCTTGGAAGGGGATGCAGCACCTGGGATTTCCTCAGACTGGAGTAAAACATTCTTAACTGAAGAGCACCAGCTTGATGATTCTAGGCCTGCTGGCTTTGGAGTGCCTTTTGAGGAAGACATTGGGGTATGTGTTGATGTGAAAAGGAAATTTTCTGGTCATATTACTGAGTTGAATAATGGCAGTAAAAAATGGAAAGGTAGCCTTAAAACTGGAATGGAGAAAGTGAGTGAAAGTTCTAAAAGAACTAAACCTTCAAGTGAATTGAAAAAGAATCCGACAAGGACAAAAAGAAAGAGGGAGGTAGAGGAAGTAGACGATTCAGATAACAGCAAGAAGAAAAAAACTAGAGTGAACCATCAGTGTAATACAGACTTAACTGGCAAGTCCGTGATAACTCCAGAGTTCTTGAAACATTACCAGAGGGTTAATAAAACTGTGAAAAAGATGGATTCAGTGGAAGGTTTGTATAGCTTTTTAAGATTAGAGAAGAAGAGGTGGTTCAGAAAAGAATGTGAGAGAGTATCATGTCTGTTAAAGAAAGATGATTGGAATATGTTAAAGAAGCTTATTTTAACCAGACTGAAAAAAGCAGCAAAATTAATTACTGTATTGCCTATTTTGCATCAAAACATAGAGATGGAACAGTTAATAAGAAAGACAAAAATTAGAATCAAATTTTGGCTTCTTTATCCACATCTTAAAGGGAAAAAGCCTAGAAACTGGAAGAATATATTACTTGCTATAAAGATTAAGAAAAGAACAAAGGCTATGGCGAAAGCTAATAAATCATTAAATTCATTAATCGAAAATGCTTAGTATTTTGTTCATCTGTGTTTTGTCCGGGTTGCATTTACCTTGTATGGGCTTTTACATAAAAAATTTTAATTGCATAGTATTCCATAATTTTTGTCTAATTCCTTTTCCTGGTCTAGTGAAGTACCCTGACTCTGACACACCAAGTATGTAGGTGTCTTATGTGCTGAAACCATATCTCTTTATTTCATTTCTCTAAGGAATACATCAGTTAATTTTTCCAACTTTTTTGTATGATTTACTTTTAATATACTGAATTCCAAGGTATTATTACAGATTGATGATGATGTTTGTTCCTTAATGAGATGATTTTAGATCTAGGACATTATTCTTGATGCCCTTAACACCCCTGCACACTGATTTACCAATAACTATATCCCCTCCAATGCATGGGGTTATTTGTGACCAGACAAGAAGGAGCTGTGCTGTACATTTTTTGCCTTTGGATAGATTTTTCTGCAACCAATTCATTTTTTTCCTATGAAACCAATTTCCATTGTATAAAATTATTTTCTCACATAGTACCTGAAAAACAAAAAAGAAAATATGATTTTGTTGATTTGCTTAAAATTGGTGAATTTGAAAATTGGATTTAAGTAACATCAAGGCTGATAAATTAGAAGAAGCTGAATATCAAGAAATTTTTCCAAAATTGTTCACTCTTTTTAGTTTTTACCATTACATTTCATTTTTTCATCTTTTTATTATTCCATTGGGTAGTGTAAAAAAATAAATGAAATAAACAACTGTTTATTGAATTCAGTCGACAATTTGGCTAAAATTATACAGTCAAGGAATTCCATAATCGGTGGTCATAATAGTATAGTTAATTGATCACAAAAGAGCTTAAGATCAAGGTAGGGCTGGAGAATTCTGTGCTTTGGATAAGCGCATGAGTGAAGTCTATCTGCATAATACAGGAAGTTTTACAAAGCAAATTTTATGGCTTATACGTCATACAATTAGTGTTGAGTAGTTGGGCACTAAGCGATGTAAAATTACTTATTGGTTGAATTGTAGTAGTATTGTGTTGACATTACATATATAATGGTGAACATTAAGTGATGTTAAGTTACATACTTGTTGAATTGCAGTAATGCTGTGTTGACGTGTATTTAATGGTGAACATTAAGTGATGAATATTATCACATTGGTTGTGTTACAGTAACATAGTAGTTGACACAGGAAAACTAAGCTACTTTCTTGCTTAGCTTTGCACTTGTGCATGGATTATTTTTGGCATTCATAGCAGTAGGTATAGGAAAATTCTTGTATCTGTGTAAGCATGAGTAGGCACAAGGTGATTGTAGTTTGTCTTGGTAGTGTGGTGTTGGTGCAGGTATCTGTCAGTGTTATGGTGCTTACAATAGGCAGTTGCCCCACTGATCCCCAAGGACATTGTTATCGAGTTACTGAGTCACAACTTCAATAGTTGGAGGGCCAGAGAATAGGTCAGTGTCATGCTGTTTACATTTAGGCAACTGCAGTTCTGACATAGGCCTCTCTGGAGACTCTTACTGAGTTACTGGTTCACTGGTACAGGTATATAAAATGTATATCTCTTTTATAGTTAAAGGTCACTGTTAAACGTATCTAATAAGTATATCTCCTTCACACTCAGTCATTGGAGGCATACACTCTCATGTGAAGATGGTATATCCAATCAGGGATTATTGAAGTATCAGTGGGATGACAGAGAGAGAGTTCAGGTCGGCATCTTGACATGTAAACAGCCAGAGAGTACCACCAACACATGTCCTACTCCATCGAGGATTAGAAAATGCATATGTCTAGGTAGATTATGGTGGTTGCAGAATGTTAGCATTTACAGTTTGGCCTTAAGCAAAAAGAAAAAAAATATCTGTCCCCATGTACCTGTGTAGTGTACTATTACACTATATACTAGAAATATCCAGTAATATAATTTTTGTAATATTTTACCAGTATAATAAAACTATATTTTACAATAATCTTACCTTTAGGTGTGATGGTACATGCACTTGGGAGTTGCATGGGGTGTGTTACGTTGGGCGACAGTGATGTTATGGGGAGGAGTTAATGGTTGCACTATCTGCAGTTGCTGCATACCACTTTGCCTTGGCTGGGGAGAAGAGGCATCGGGGAGAAAGTCATGCTGCAGGGTGCTACCTGCCTACTCTACAGTATCCCTGCACCTGCAGGCCAAGCGACCAGAAGCTTGCAAATGAATTCAGATATGTAGCACCTGCCATGAGATTCAGGGTTGGATTCACAGTGTGCAAAGATATTGTCAAGTTTGTCATCATCCAAAGTGGTTGTGGCCTTTTTTTGTATGTTTCCTGACACTACTTTGCTGACGCAGGAGGTTGGCGATGCTATTTCCTGTGGGGCGGGATGGCACCAGGAATGAATGGAGGCGAGCAAGTATGAAAATGTATATGTTTATATGAATGTGTACTTATATGTATGTATATATGTATATGTTGGTATATATGTGTATATATTGTGCATATATGTGCATGTATGTATATATGTGTGTATGTGAGTGAATTGATCTTTCTTCGTCTGTTTCTTGGTGCTACCTCGCTAATACGGGAAACAGCGATCAAGTATAATAAATAAATAAATATATATATATTATTATTATTATTAATATTCTTGATTGCTGTTTCCCGCATCAGCTAGGTAGCGCCAGGAAACAGATGAAGAAAAACCCATCCCCCCACATACACACATATATACATACATGCACATATATGCACAGTACATATATATACATAC
>JAYMFT010102361.1:0-27915 GCA_038088735.1 Panulirus argus
GACACCCCAATCTGAGCCTTCGAGGAGGATGAGCACTCCCTGCCTGGCTCCTTCTTCTGTTTCCCATTTTAGAAATTGAAAATACAAGAATGTGCCATGAAATGTTTGGATATAATTTACTATATTACCTGGATGAGCCTCTTCGTTTTGGGTTAGGAGGGGCAACACCAGGAGTTGATTTGGCAGGTGCTACAATTCGTACTGGTTTTGGTGGAACAGGAGCAGGAGTTGGTTTGGCAGTTGTTAGAATTTGTGTAGGCTTAGGAGTAACAGCAGCAAGAGCTGGTTTGGAAGTTGTTACAACTGAAGGTATGAACTCCATGGCTCTTGATGATGGGCCATGTACCTCAGTTGTTGCTACAGACTCTTCAGGTAGTGGAGCAGGTACCCTGATTGTAGCTTCAGTTACTTCAGGTGTTGGAGCAAGTGTTGTTATTGTAAATTCTGTTGCTTGTGGTGCTGGAGCAGGTTCTGTGTTTCTCTCAGTTTCTTGAAGTATTGGGGCGTTTGCTATATTTATCGTCTCACTTTCTTGAAGTGCTGGGGTAATTACCAGGGTTGTATCCTCTATTGCTTGAGGCTCTAAAGCAGTTGCCATGGTCGTGATCTCAATTTTATCAGGTGGTGAGGTAGATTCTATGGGTGTGACTATGGCTTCTGTTGTTGTCGTTATTTTTTCTGTCACATCAGGTACTGGAGACGGGGCAGTAGTAGCAGTTGTTTCTTCAGTTACTGGTGGAGGTGAATCAGATGTGGTTCTAGTGATGGTGGGGCGTTTAAAACGAGGACCTGAGCGAAATGTAGAAGGGAACCTCAATTTTCTGCTGGCATTGCCTCTATCTATTTGCCTGAAATAATGAAAAAAATTGTGTTATAGTTATATATTGACTATTTTTGCCATGGAAATGTGATAATACTCAAGATTAGAGGGATAAAAGATGAGTTGTGATGAAAAATGGCTTAGATAAATCTATGTAATAAAGGTAAGTGGAAAAATGAGTAAACAATGATTAATATTTCTTGTCCAATGAGGCAATATCCAAAGACATTTTTGTTTTGCTTTGTGCAAAGAATGTTGTATCTTTTGAAAAGAAAAACAATAAACAAGTTTGATTTTTTATCTTATGATGAGTTATCTTGAAATTAGACTACTATTTACATGCCCATACCACTGCAGAGCTAAAGTATATAGTTAAGTACTACCTCTCATCCATTGTTATATCTCCCTCAGTTTTCCACATTCTGACAATTGTCCACTTTCCTATCTCAGCATTTAGGCCTTTAGAAATCAGTCTGAAGCACCTGCATCCAGTTAAGAAATTCATCCAATCTCAGCATATGACTAACAAATTCATTTGAATGTCCTTTTCATGGTGTTACCAGACTCAGTCTACTTGAGGTAACTCTGTGAGTGAAGAGTCACCCGTGGCAAGGCTGTATCATTAGGAGTACAGCCTCATCAACGAAATTCTCATTCCAAACAAGTCCATCTTTTCTCCCCTACTGTAAGTAGAGCAGCCTTGAACCTGCAAGAGTTCCCAGAAAGAGGTCCTAGGTAATACCAAGATCCTTTCTTTGATGAGGACCCTCCAGGTAATTATAAATATAATAAACCACTATTTCCTGTGTGAGAAAGGCCTTTGATTGCAAGTGTTTCCAGGTATGCTATACTATAAACACCAAGAGTAGGCCCTATATACAAAGGTTCCCACTAACATCAATAACTACGTATCACTATATAACTTGCTTGTACAGGTAGATCTCCAGTCTAAATGTCCATAATTCAAATGCTTAAGCATTCAGATTCCTACCAAAGTGGAGTGTAAATTTTGAAAGTTTAAATCTGAACCAACAGTGGTCCATGCTTTTCTTAGGTAATTCTGTAATTTTTGACCTTGTTCTGCATCCAATCTCTTCACCTTCTGTATAATCACTAAACTCTACCTTTGCTTCCATTACTTGTTAGAGGGGGAGATAAGGAAGAATGTTAGATAAGAACAATAGATGAATGTTTTACATGTTCTATATAATACACATTAACATATCTAAGCAATTTTACCATTGCACACCCAAGAGTCAACTGGCTACTGAGAACAGCAGGCAGACAGCATATCACTGAACCACTCATGGGACAAAACCTGCCACTTTGGAACTGCTTAAAGCTCCAGAGCCCCACCCACTCACTGTAGGCTTGTAAGGAGTACCTCTGAAGCTGTAGATAGCAATTCTAGAGTGGCAAGTTTTGTCCCATTGGTGTTCCGGTGGTATACTGTCCACTTGATGTTCTCGGTAGCCTGCATTCAACTCTCAGGCACACTGGTAAAATTGTTTTGATTGATTTACATGTGAACGTTAAATGTTCTGTAAGTTGGGATGTTGGTTTGAATGGAGAAAAATTGGAGGAAGTGAAGTGTTTTAGATATCTGGGAGTGGACTTGGCAGTGAATCGTACCATCGAAGCAGAAGTTAGTCATATGGGGAGGGGCAAAGGTTTTGGGAGCGATGAAGTATGTGTAGAAGAAGAGAATGTTATCTCTAAGAGCAAAAATGAGTATATGTGAAGGAATAGTAGTTCCAGCAATATTATATGATTGCAAGGCATGGGCTATAGATAGAGTTGTACAGAGGAGAGTGGATGTGTTGGAAATGAAATGTTTGAAGGCAATATTTGGTGTGAGGTAGTTTGATCAAGTAAGTAATGAAAGGGTAAGAGGTGATGTGTGGTAATGAAAAGAGTGCGGATGAGAGAGCAGAAGATGATGGGTTGAAGTGGTTTGGACATATGGAGAGAATGAGTGGGGAAAGGTTGACAAAGAGGATACATGTGTCAGAGGTGGAGGGAACAAGGAGAAGCAGGAGACCATATTGGAGGTGGAGGAATGAAGCGAAAAAGAGTTTGAGTGATCAGGGCCTGAACATGCAGGAGAGTGAAAGACGTGCACGGAATAGAGTGAATTGGAACGATGTGGTATACTGTGGTCGATGTGCTGTCAGTGGACTGAACCAGGTCATGTGAAACATCTAGGGTAAACCATGGAAAAGTCTGTGGGGCCTGGATGTGGATAAGGGGGCTGTGGCTCAGTTTTAGTTTCAGTACTTTTCGATGCTTTACACGTGACAGCTAGAGAATCAGTGTGAGCAGGTGTGAACTATTTTCGTCTGTTTCCTGGTACTACCTTGCTGACACAGGTGGTGGCGATGCTGTTTCCTGTGGGGCGAGGTGGCACCGGGAATGGATGAGGGCGAGCAAGTATGAATGTGTACATGTGTATATGTGTATATACATGTGTATGTATATGTATGTATATATGTTGGTATGTATATATATGCATTTTGCATATATGTACTTGTATGTATATACGTGTGTATTTGAGTGGATGGATCTTTCTTCGTCTGCTTCCTGGCACTACCTCGCTGACGTGGGAAACAGCGATCAAGTATAATGAATAAATAAAATATATATTTACACATATTACATACAAATTATATTTTAAATCTCACAAGTGTGCAACAGAATTTTTCAGCCTTCTCTAGTGGGCACAAAATAGCAAAATAATCATATTTTTATTAACAAAAAGGTGCGAAACTTTTTTTTTCCTCAGAATTAAATTTGGATCACAATAAGTTTTGGAAAAACACGTTAATCTATCAGACTAGCCAATCAAGTTAATGCAAATTACATAAACTTAAATTATATAACTTTTCTGTTCATCTGATTTGGTGCAGAAATATCAAAAACACTTCTTTTTCTCATGAATTAACAGTTGAGCATATGTAGTTTATGGAAAATACATTATTCACCAAAATGGCCTATTGCAAGTACAAGTGGCATGGGTGTAGCAGGGTCACTTTGGGTGGGAGCGATAGCTACAGACTCGGTGAGTCCATAAAAAAGGCACTGAATTTATAATGCCCCCTCGGCCATCCCTGACGGACATATGATCATGGTTCGGCCTAGTGAATCAAGTAGCACCCTTCCTGGCAGTCGCACCAAATATGTTGTGATTAGTGAGTTTCAATAGCCTCCACACTGCTTTGGTGATTCATTCCTTATTTGGGTTGCCATATATAGCTAGCTAACAAAGCCTACAAATATATGAAAAATTCAAGATTGACATTATTAACATCTTGCTATGTAACTGTAAGTTGATGTTCATAGCACCGAAAGGGTTAAAAAGCAAATATTCCACCTGAAAGATCAATATCTATGATTGAAAGTCATCCAAAATCTTAACACTTTTTCATTCTAAGGAATTTAGACTGGAAATATTCTACCTACAATGTCTAAAAAAGTATTAACAAGTAGATGTATAGCTTCATTTCTAAGCACAGCATGCTGAATCCAGACTGGTTTGTTTTTTTTATCTTCTAGGAGTACTTATGTTTCCAACTAACAGTTAGACTTCCCACAATATACTTGGCATGAGACATCAACAATATCCACTGTTGATTTGCATGAAGCCTTTGATACAGAGAACCACTCAAATTTACTCCATAAACTACATCACTATGGTATGAAAGGTCACTTACAACTTTATTATATCTTATCATAACAACACGAAGTGTGACAACCTCTCCTCTTCATTCCTCTTATCCTTCATTTTTTCATTTTGATGGTACTACAGTTGTCTTATTGCCAAGGCAACTATTTTTCATTCTCTTTTCTCCCCGAACTTAACTTTGGATGACTAAAATTCCCTCATGCCCTGATTCTCCTTTACTAATCCTATACTTCTCCCTGTAATCTTTTCATACTCTCTGAAAAGGACATTTCTCTCTGGACGCAAGCAAACCTTATGACTGGGAAGACATGCAACCCCATGCACTGAAAGAGTGTGTTTCTGAACTTGCACCTGTGATTGCTTATCTGTTCTGCTTGTTTAAAAAACAAACTTTTACTTCTTTATCAAAACATGCATACATACATCCCATACTTAGGAAGGGGAACTACTCAAACCCTTCCAAAAATCATCATGTTGCATTGACTTCTACTATTTCCATAGTCATTGTGTCCCTTCTCAAACTCCATATCCTCAAACATTTTGAATCTCATGATCTTTTCTCAGTTCATCAGTATGGGTTTTTCAAGAAACAAACCACCAGTGGCATCTTTTCCTATCTTACCAATGTCTAAATTTTATTGCTATAGGATCTTGGGGAATCATATATAGTAGCCATGTTATATCAAGTGCTTTTAGTAGGGTACAGCATTGGGGTCTCATTTCCAAACTTCCCTTCCTCTCTTTGTTATGTCATATCTAGCTTCCCTTTGGTTGATGTATCTCAGCTGTTGGTGGATCAACTTCTCCCCTTTCCCTCTGAACAGCAGCATCTCTCAAGGTCCTGTCCTGTCTCGTACTCTCTTCTTCCTTATTATGAGTGATATCTTTTCTTCAGCAGACCACAAAATACTGATGATATTACTACATTCCATCGTCTCTTGGTCGATATGTATCTCATCTTGATACAACTTGATAATGTCAGACTTTAGCTCTAAAAAGAAAGTCACAATGTAACCTCAGCAGATAGTAAAGGGCATCAATAACCCTGCCAATAAATGTAAGAATAAATCAAGGTAGTGCTTTAGGCATTCTCTTATTTCCCATTTGTATAAATGGGAAGTTTTAATGTCTGTTGATGACATGACACTTCTGGTATAGTACAGAGATCCCACGGTGAGTTCAAGAATGCACATGAATGGGTTATTAGTAATGAGCTTATTCTTGATAAAGTTACAACTTTTATGAGTTGTTTGATAAGATGATATTATAATTGGTGAAGCTGATATCCAGAGAAAGATAGATATCCTGGTCTTTATCATGATACTGTAATAAGGTCAACTTTATCACTCATAAACTATTTACAAAAACCTACCAATGTTTTGTGAGTCTCATCTGCCCTTTCCTTATTAAGTGTTTTTGTGCTTGGGGTTCTGTACTGAATGGTTAAAACCACTTAACATAGTGCAGCCATCAGAATTCTAAAAGATTTTAAAAATGGAAGATGAAGTAACAAACTCATTTCTAACAAGATTTATCTGCTTTTACATGCTTACTTCTTGTTCCTTCTTTTTTTTTTTTTTTTTTTTTTTTACCTAAATCTGAATGAAAAGCTGAACTTTAAGCAGTTGTTAGAAAGCTGTATTATAACTAGAGCACATACATACAATTGAATCCAAGGTATTATATATCTCTAACTACACTGTGTTGTTTATAGTAACCTGTTAGCCAATATCACTTTCTTTGAAAGTAAATACTATGATTATTATAATTTTCTTTTATTTCTTTCAAATTATTATTATCATTATCCATACTTACTGCAGATGGTAGGTGCTGGCTTTGGTATATTGCAGTATGTCTCATGGCTATAAGTGGGTGTGTACAAGTGAATCCATTATTCATTTCTTCCTGAATCTACCTCACAAAGGTAGAAGAGGCAATTAGTATAAAGATATTATTTCTACTTTCAAATAGAAGCTCACCATTTCTCACATTACCAAGATGGCACGAAGAACAGACAAAGAAGTGGCCTCATTCTCTCACATCCACTCCCTAGCCATCATGTATAATGCACTAAAATCAGAGCCCCCAACCTCAGTCAAGCTCCACAGACATTTCCATGATTTCCCCCATCAACACTGCATGCCTTGGTTTAGCCAACTGACAGCATGTTGTCTCCTGTAAACCCCATTTCTCCAATTTGCTCTGTCACTTGCATGCCTCACTACTTCCTGCATGTTAAGGCCCTAAGCCTTCAAAGTATCTTTCACTCCAGCCTCCCACCTCCTCCTTGATTCTCCTTTTTCCGTATACCTTCCCCTTCTGACATGTATATTGTCTTAGTTACCCTTTCCTCACTCACTCTGTTAAGAGTTCTAACCATTACAACTCACCCTCTTCAGCTGTCTCATACATACTCCTCTCACTTCCACACCTATTTCTTACCCTATCATTTCTTATTCAATCAATGTTCCTTACACAATATATAGTCCTCAAACACTTCAGTTCTAACACATTCACCCTCTGCCCTCATATTCAGACAGCATTAATAGAACCACTATACCATCTTTGCCCTTAAAGACAGTGAACTTTTTCTCCACATATTCCTCAGTTCACCAAAGAGTTTATCCCCCCTCACCTAGCCCATTATGATTCACTTAAGCTCCCATGGTTCCATTCACTGCCACATACACTCATACGTATCTGAAATACTCAACTTCCTCCAAGTTCTCTCCATTCAAACTCGCACTACAAATAATGTGTCTCTTTTCACTACTAAACCTAATGATTAATTACATTCACTTCCAACTTTCTCCTTATACACACCCTCCCAAACCCAGACACCATCTTCTACAGTTTCTCGCTTGATACCACCACTAGTGCTGGATCATCAGCAAACAAGAATTCACTCACCTCCAGCCCCTAACACCCAACAGATTGCATGTTTGCTCTTCTGTCCAAGACCCTTACATTCACCTCCCTCACCACTCCAACCATAAAGAGATGTGTCATCACACACCCATGCTGTAGACCCACATTCCTTAATCTCTTAAAAAAGAAAGCTCTTCACTGCTTTTAATAGCTTTTCTCCCACAACATATATTTGTTGCACTTTCCTTTATTATTATTATCATTATTTTTACTATTTTATAATTATTATTATACTTATTATTATTATTATTATTATTATTATTATTATTATTATTATTATTATTATTTTTATTATCATAATTATTATTATTATTATTATTATCATTATTATTATTATTATTATTACTAACATCTTTGAAAGTGAAACAAGTAATCATAATTTTGGGAGTTAGGTTAATAAGGCCACTTTCACTATACCCACATCTTCACTAAATTGTATTTTCACTACATACTCATCTTTACTACACCATTATGTTCACGATACCCTCACCTTCACTACTTCCTCATCCTCACTACACCTTAAAGTTCACTAAAACCCCAGGACACCTTTTATCTTGAAGCTAGTAACCGGGGAATGATGGACTCTTTTTGGGTGAGAAGTTCCTTGACTAAACTTTACTCCTTTTGTCCATGGATAATTACACAACCTCACTGAAGGTAACTCTTCGCTTGTGGTTTCATAATGAGCAGACTTGAGTGCAGTAATATTAAGTACTGTAAGTCTTTAAACAAAACACTACCACAAGACTGAAGTGTTCTTCATCTAAACTCCTTTTCATTTCTATTCTCCACTGTATGGCAGTGGGAGGAAGATTTGTCCATTTATATATATATTCCTAAACTTATCACAATTGCAGAAAAATTACCTGACAAAGTAAATCTTAATAATACTGTAAGCTTACCATTACATGTACATTGACAGCATTATTGTTTCTGCTTGTAAAGGTTAGTCCACAAGTGGTTATCAGAATAACTCAAAATTTATGATATTGATGAAACTTTAAGTTATTTACATGTAAATGATCAACTTAGGTTTTCATAATTTCCATAAAATGTTCAGGAATTTATATTAGTTTTTTGGGATTTTTTTTTTTACCTGCTTTTGGATGAAAAGAGAATCATCCTATAATTCAAAGTTCTGTTATATGTTTGCAAACAATTATTCTGTTGGTTAAGGGAGAGTCCCTGTAAGCCATGTGTTCTTTTTCTCTCATGGTGGTTTAATTCAAATACACTGACGGCTCTAGTTCATAATTCATGTTTGCAGAGCTTTTCAATAATAAGTACAAGTAAAAATCAGGATGATATCTTGATATCAAAACTGAATAATGCTAACATATAAAAACTCAGAGAGAATGAGTTGGCAAGGCAGCACTGTACTTTTAATAAGCATCAATATGAAATGTTAATGTATCCTTGTGAATTCTTTCTATCTTTAATAGTTCACTTGTATCTTTCTTGTACATATTCTGGACTATCCAAACTTTTTCTTTCAACTTCCTTGTATATATCATCAGCCTATCAATACTGCATGATTTTTTTTTTTTTTTTACATTTACTTCTACACGATGCATTAAATTTCTTTCAAAAACGTTTTTGTTGTTAACCATCTTCACATTTTCAAGTGGCAAAGACACAGTATGAGTGAAACTTTTGCTAAAAGATTCAGGATTTTGATTTGTTGATACATAAGTGAAGCATATGTCCCCTGTGCTCAGAAACAGCAGTATGTAGACTAAATGATGATTACATCTTCATGAATTCTACCAATGTGCCAGTGAAGGCAACTAAATGTGGTGGGAGTGGTTATGCACAATGAAAAAAGATATAGATAATCATATATGAATAAATGGTGGAGCAAAATTAAGGAGAATCTTTAAAAGAAAGGTGGGGAAGGTGACAAACTTTGAAAAACAGTGTACAGTCAGAGGATGGCTGAGTGATGCCATGAGATTGTTTCCAAGGAAAAATTATAAAAAAGGCATTCCCTTCAAGTTTTATACTTACTCTTTTCTTGAAAAAAAATAAATATCTTTGTAGGTTAAATGAAAAATTTCTCCCTCATATTTCTGCAAATGTTATTTACTCATGCAGTAAATTCAGTCCCAAGTGTAAAACTCTTCTGTATATGCACACATCGGCAATCCCATACATTACAGTCACACCCATACACCCAAATCATGCATGGATAGACTTTACTTGTTATGAAATAATGTACAATTCATTCAAGCAGCATTTAAGTACTGCTTCACTTGTTGTTAGCCACCATAATGAATAAAGAACAATTCACACTGCAACAGTATAAGTGTGTATAGGAATCTAATAAGGTGGGAAGTTACGTTTTTTTTTTTCATAATTATTTCCCCTGTATTTTGGACACATCTATTATGATCTAATTCATGGTATACAATCTGAATTTTCTGTGAACTGAATTTTCTGTAAAATTATAAATTATTTGCTTAAAGCTCTCAAGATAAATTCTTCTAGACCCATTACTCCCCTATCCCAGTCCATACACACAGCCAAACAAAATTCTTGTTCTTTGCAGTGTCCTTTAAAAAGAGTTAAATTTAGAATCATAATACTGAAATAACATGCATTTTTTTTAACTGATCATTAACTAGTTTCCTATTGGGGTCACCAGACGATTTGCCCCAAAGTTTTCATATGCCAGGCTTAGTTAGGTTAGGTTAGGTTAGGTTAGGTTAGATTTAGATTAGGTTCAGTTATGGTACAGACCTTACCTAATCTAACTTAGCTTTGCTGGGGAGGAGGGGGAATTACACAGTCGATCTTCATAATGTAGGAAACCATTAGAATATCTCACTTCAGTTCAGGAAAAAAAATTCAGACACTCTAGACATTATCAGAGCCCATTTGAAAAGCATCTTAAACTGCTCACACAAGGAGCCCAGTGCCTGCTTCAAACAAAAGGGACACAGCACTTAAATGTAAAGGATCTCTCTGCACTACACTTTACCAGAAAATTTTCAGGCCAGAGATAAATCAAAATTTGTTTTTTGTACAAATTTTCAAACAGGCTAATGATAATCTTCACTTGTGACAAAAATTCTCATATAACAAAAAAAAAAAAAAGATAGTGGAAAGAAGGATTGACATGGTTATTGCACAAATAACTGTAGGTGTTCTGTGACTGACCTCATTATTGTTGTCACATTTATGTTACCCCTAATGAGTGAAGAAGAAAAGACTTCCATCAGGTGTGTTAATAACTCACTGGAAGACTTTTTCAATGAACATTCCCTTTGCCCTTCACTTTCAAGGAGTATAAATAACATCTTAACTACAGTATTTTTATTAACATTTTTAGATTTACACGCAACTGATAGTATGGTAAATGGGAAATGGAAACGAGCTTTCATATTAATGAACGATGAAAAAAAATAAATGAACAAAAACAATGAAAATTATACAACAATCTGTTGCTATAAAAGTTAACAGCAACTTATTTAAATCTCGGGTAGAACAGAACTACTATGTAACTACAAAATAGATATCCCTGAATCAAAGAGAAAGTAGAGAGCTCAGGGAAAGGCAAGTGGTGCCATTGGCAGTTAATGTAAAGATAAGAGTGAAAGGAAATGATGGACAACAATTCTGAAGAAATAATATATTAATAGCATGAAATCAAACAATGTGTACATGCATCTTGTCCATCCAATAAGGAATCATGTCGATGGAATGACATGAGCAGTCATTTATAAAGTGTGCATCTATGTTAAACAAAAGTCTGGTATCTAAAGTCTTGTAAAAAAAAAAAATGTCTCAATACTAAAAGGGTGTGAATGAACATAATCAAACATGAGAACGACCAAACCTGCGCCTGCCAGGGCTGGAGGATTCAGCCTGAGGTTCCTCTTCCTTGACATCAGTAGCAGAGGATGAGGATTGTCTACCTCTAAGATTTCGACGAGTAGACCTAAATCGGTGACTTTCTGTTGCAGTTTCAGTTGTGGTAGAGATGGAGGAACGACTGGATGAACGACGAGAGGAAGGACCAGAAGTGCTTGGTGTTCTGGTTGACTGGGAAGGTGTGCGTTGCCTGTTACGCCTGGAACTAATTCTGCGCGATGATGACTCTTCTTGAGGAGCCTCTGTGGTAGCAGTATCAGCACTTGTTCTTCGTGGGGATCCACGAATCCTACTGCGTGATGAACCTCGTCTTCCCGTAATAGATGTACTACTGCTTTGAGGAGACGAACTTTCTTGTCTAGGTTTGGCAGAAGCCGTTTTAGGATCACTGCTAGACTGTGACTGAGATGATGGGCGTGTACGAGACTTACGTCTTTGAGGTTTAATTCGTATTATTCTTCGATTTGATCTTGTGGTAGTTGGCTCTGTCGTTGTAGTTGTTGGTGCTTCAGTTACTGCAGCCTCTTCAAGTGGAACTTCCTTCTCAGCTATTTCTGGCTCCTTAGGTATGGCATCTTCAGTGATAGGAAGTGGATCTTTTGCCAGAACTTCTTCTACAGGTGCCTCATCATAGTAATCATAGTAATCTGGTGGAGTTTCTTGTGCACTCACTATCAGTGCACACCATACCAAACCTATCAGTAACCTGTAAGATATAACTATTGTTAATCATTTGTGCAAGTACTTTATATGTAAGCTCAGCTCATTTATGTATGGACAGAACATCTGCATTCACCATTAAAAAAATCAGCAAATTTATTACACAAAAAATAATGAGTACACATAAAAGATATGCATATGTTTTGTCTTGCTCTCTGAGCTAAAACATGCTTTTTTACTTGTTAAGAACACATGAGACACAGTCAAGCCTTATACTGATAACTGTTCTCTAAAATATGTGGTCGTGCTATTTAACTATAAGCGTAGTACCTGTAGTACCTAATTCTTAACCTATTTCTCATATTGCTGTATTAATACAATATGATTCTCCCTATGCACCCATATTAGTCAATAGCAGTTACAAAGTAAGTCCCACTACAAAGCCAAAATTGGATATGATCAGTAAGTATAGTTATTTCAAATGATATAGATCGATATTCTCCTGAATTTACAAGGTAACCTACAGATAGACCCAAGTCTCATGGGCCCTCTTGTTAGATTCATTTTGTCAAGCAACTAACCCTATTCCCTTTTCTCAGAGATGACTTTGTATTATTTTCATTACCAGCTTATGAAAACTGAAGTTACTACCCTTCTTACAAAAGCGGAAGAATGGTGAACTATAAATAATTTTGTTCAATAATTTGACTGCCGATGATTTAATTCATTTTTGTGTACAGTACTTTCCTTGTGCATTTCAGTATTAAAATGATGTGAGTGATATGATTCTGAATTCAGTAAACATGTAGTTAAAGGACACCACAGACATAACTTATGAACGTGAAAGAAAAGTAAATTAATGGACTCATAACATGATAGTATAAGAAATATTGAAGGGTACTAATGAGATATAATGATATTAAGTAAGCATACGGTGGCAAGTGCTGTATTATGGGAAGGGTTTCCAAGTTCAGGGAAAATGTTGGGAAAAATGAAAGTAGTATAAATCAACATTACCTATACATTACCTATAAGAATCTCACCTAACTTTCCTTTGCAGCTGAAATTTACATCATATGTAATTTGAAATTAAAATGTTGTCATTTAAGTCTCATGCTTATAATAAGAGTTCCAAGCTTCATGGTGCAATGAAAGAAACAGTTACCACAATGGCCTTCCTTTAGTTGGTAATGGCCAGAGTACAATGGCCTTCCTTTAGTTGGTAATGGCCAGAGTAATCATGTGACGCATGGGCTTGTGTAGTAGCTACCTAATGGCAGACAGCATGATATACAAGTAACCAGCTTTTGGAAGCAAAAACCAAAGTTGTACGTACATAAGAGAGAAAGTGAACTGCCACACAGGGCATGGGTCAAGTCGAGGTCAGGCTGAGAGAGTTAAGTTGATTTGCTTTCCCCTTGCCAAGTATGTATAGCTAGAACCATTCCCAAAGTGTCAGAAAAGTACTCCAAGCAAGGACGGACCAATCCTCTGTATATATGAAGGAAGAGACAGTACCAGGACAAGACTCATAGTTTCTTAGAAGCAGAGTTAGCCATATGTTTATTGTAGGGTTTCTAAGGTGTTACTATGTTTACTGAGTGATGGATTTAGAGGCATCCAAAGAGACTGGAAAGTTGTGATGGGTTTTAGAAAGAGATTAGTAGAAAACTGGTTTTAAAGGTATTAAATCTAACCAGGTCCCCTCTGCCTCCCAGGAAAGTCATGTACAAATCATAAGTCTATAAAGTTAGCTGTGATTAGATGAGATGCAGATCGAATAAAAGAGGATGGAGTAGCTTTGAGATAAGTGGATGAATGATGAGTTAGGTTATCATCATATGAGTGGCTCCAGATATCCACTGAAGAAAGAAAATTGTTGATAAAGAGCAAGAATTATATAAGAAACAGGAAATGACCCTAAGGGATCTGTGAGTTAGAAGGAGAGCGAGCCGGGGGAAGGGAGGAAACTGAGATGAAAGAATGGAGTAAAGAAGGCTTTGGAGTATTGGGGTACAGTACAGAGGTCTTTACATTCAGGAGAGTGGGAGGTGTGCAGAGCTCAGACCTAAAGCATTCCAAATTTGAAATAGTATACTTGTATTGGCGGACATGAAGTACAAGATGTGTGTGTGTGTACGAATTTTCATTTTGGTGCGCAATAATCGTTCGGCATTTTCCAGTGCTCTCGCTAACTAAAGTCTTGCGAGGGGAACTTTCTCTTTCTGAAAACTTTATGTTCTACAGTCGCCACAAAATGGTAAGTAAAAGTTCAAAAACTGGTTTGAATGCTTTCTTTTTCCCCTTATGGAACACCCACCTTGTAGCTACCTTATTTCCGCCTTACTCAGCACCAGGAATTTGTCTTGAAACTACAAGACCAAAATGATGATGAAAGATTTAAAGCGATTTCTGGGATGATTAAATAGCATTGAGGTACCCAGTAACCTAATATCAGGGGAATTTACCCTTGTATAAGCAGTATTTTCCTAGTGTACCTAGTAAAGAGCAAACATTTTCCAAGTTTTGCCAAGTATGACAGTGAGGTGGAGCAAAACTGAGGATATAGTTGACAAGTACAAAGCCCCAATTTCTATGTAAGCGGGCATCATATATTGTATGAAGTAAATACTCATAGTAAAATCAATTAGTCTAACGACGCGAGTTTCCAATATGAACTGATGTTAAATACTTTAGCATTGAAAAAGGAAGAAATATTGGTTTTACTCCTGCTGAAATGTTTACTGTAACATAATCCAAACATATGAAATAACTAATGTATTTTGTCATATTTTTTTATGTTGGAGGCTGCAATCACGAAGAAAAGTCCACACACACATCAAGGCTGGGCCTTAATTGAAATAGAGAAAGGTTAATGAAAGAAAAATAAGAGACAAGGGAAAGTATTTACTATTTTTTTTTTGGGGGGGGGGGGAATGAAAACCCTGTCTTTTGAAATGTGCCAGGTCATAATTGTGAAAGACATGAGAGGGTAAAGAGATTCAAAGATTTGAGGTGTAGCGAAGAAAGTTATCAACACGGCCCATCCTGCTCTCTCTCTCTCTATATATATATATATATCTATATCTATATCTATATATATATATATATATATATATACACAATTAAAACTTTTAAAAGCCTAAGTTAACCTCAATATATTATATTCAGTTTTCTCAAAAACAAGCCGTTGTCCACATTGAAAAAATAAATATGCAGATGAGTAACATACGGCGCACGGACAGTTTCATCTTGGCAGTTGAGGTCAGATATCATCGGATATGACATATGATTTGGAAAGCTAAGTGAATAATGCTCAGTTAAACAATGGCCTGTGCAGCTGACTGTATGAGGTACATGACTTGGCACTCTCGGAGCTGCTCTCAGAATGAAGAAGCTGTCCTATCTGCGGTCAGAAGGGAGAGTGAAAGCTTCAGCCCACTGAAATGCCTGTGAATTAAATGTTTGAACTTCCATTTGGAGGAGGCGTTAGGGGTTATCTTCAGGTGAGCTGACGCGTTTCGTTAACCTCATGACGGGTCGAAAACCCGCTATAGAATAGTGAATGCATCATACATCATTTGAAAATAAGCAACTTTCCTACTGACAGTTTGGAGGGAATATATATACATATTAGTTAAGCTCTGTATGTAACTGACTTCAGTATTTTTTTAACACTTATACTATAATGTCCACTAAAGATTTTCAAAATACGTGATTATACACATCATATTAAGGCTTGTGAGAGGTTTGACGGAAATTCATATATTCTTTAGCTGTTTCGCCAATTATCAATTGTAAGCCTTTACTTATAGAATTAGTGTATTTTAGTCGTGTCACTTTGTGGTATCATCACCTACGATCTATCTGCAATAAAGACATCGTCTAGTAGTTACAATTTTCTCATAGAGGAGTTTCGAAAAATTACTTTTAAGATATCTTTACATTTGTCAGCGAACCCTTTGCAGCTTCTAGCGTCTGAACACACGCAAAAGTGTTCAAGATAGATAAAAAAAAAGTGATTACTTTATTAACATTTACATAAACTTTCCGACAGTCGTCTTGTCGCATTGTACAAGGGCAGTTTAACCTAAAATTCGCTCGACATAAAAAAAAAGAAAAGTATTCTGGACAGGTTTTCGCTCCCGTACCGGTGACAGATTTCATGGGGTTAAGTTTCTTCATTTGGTAGAATGAAATGGAGTTTACACTGCCTGAAGCAATTTGGAGACAATCGCGTCCTTCGAGTGACGATTCAGTATCGTTCCTATACGGCGCCATATCACGTACGAAGACATCGATCCAAGACATTCCGTGAGGCACAGCGTACCCTCTACCACTCCGTCCACGCAGGGAGACTTATTTGGTACTTTTTTTTTTTTTTGCCCTCAACTTAGGTCTTACTTGTTATCCTTGAAGATCTGCTGACTAATGGTGGTCTCTGTAGTCACCTCAACTCTCCCTCGTGTCTCTGCAACCAGTTACATAGGCAACTAAGGAATATCCTGAAGTCTATATCTACTTATGAGTCGGGCAGTAGGGGTAACATGGCCCATATATATACATATGGATTAAGAAAGCAAAGGAGCTAACCTTATCCTCGCCAGCGTAACGGAGAGCAGCCCAGCCCACTGTGCTTTTGTCCCGACCTCTTGAAATCATCGGACGCAGTCAGACACACAGGCATTGACCTATGCATAATATATATTTTTCTGTCTACTTACGACCAAAATGGTTTAACGTTTCATCATATAAACTTCTTGACTTCTATACTCGTGGTATAGAAATACTAGGATATACAGAAGTGCTAAATCAGACCCTGAGTAACTGAGTAGATGATGTAACAAATATATGCAGCCCATAAACAAAAATGAAAAGGGTTTAGAAATACAATTCTCGAAGTATCGATTTATTGTATAATTGTAGACTCATCTTTATTAATGTTACGGTAAACCTTGAAGTCAGCCCGATGCTTAGTAACATTTTAACGTCATTGTTTTTATGAGTCAGAAAAGAACTGTGTATTTGTCATGCTTTTATTTGTTTGGAATGGTGAAGGTAAGGGAAGAACATCCAAACAATTTCCTCCTCCTGAAGAGACAGTCGCTTGCTAACCTTGGTAGGAGAAATTTGCCCTTTATATTACTGTATAAAAAAAATTCCGGATCAATGAATTATTCATCTATGATTTCCCAATACAGGATGCGTAGCTTATACTGGATTCATACAAAATAAGATATCCAGAGACTTAATGCGCCCTTCGCTGCAAGATGTGTTGAGGGGTCCGCCGTCATATATCAGCAGCAGAAATCCTTGATCTACGTGTGAGGCGACCCATGACAAGTAAGGAACACTTTCGTTTTATCTCTGGTTTTTCCATCCTGTGGAGGGGATCTAGTTCGCGTAACATTACATGACTTTGTAATACGTTCGTGAAATGGGTGCATGAGAAAGATTTTTGCACACAGCGAGTGCTGCGAGTTCGTGATGGCTGTTCGTGACGAATTGAACTGGTGGGTTGGTGAATGGTGAGAGAGGGGTCTCAAGGCTAAGGAGGCACCATAAGGGAGCCGGATATGAAGTGTATCATCTGTGGAGGCGGAGGGGGCCAAAAGGGTAAGGTCATCCAATGCTGCTGCGCTCTGTCAATGGGGTTGATCGTTATGGCATTGATCTTCGTGTCAAAGAACAGTAGAACTTTTACTCTGAGAATCTTTTCAAGCGGAGTAATATCGTACCATCTAAATGACGATAAGTTTCTTGTTGAGGTCATCGGCACTAGGAGTAAAAAGCCGTGTGCTAAGGTGTGTAACGGGATTGGAAAGGTGGAGCGACATGCTTAGGACGAGGCTTTTTAACGTGCTTAGATGCAGCATGGCGTGTTAAGGAGAATATAGGTGTTAAAAGCAGGTCTTCATAGGATGCGACATACTGGAAAGGAGCGTAATGTCACAGCAATTCGTCGCTGTATATTTATTCAGCCACATTTTCTTTTTTCTAGAGCCATTGACATGAGAGCTCTTGTCCCAAAAGGTCACGTGATAAACGGTTTTTCGATTCTTCAAATGCCAAGGATAACCTGAGACAGTTGCAAAGTGAGGAACTTGAGCCAAGCAAGGGGTTATGACAATAAACACATTCACTACAAGTAACGTCTACACAACAGTATAATTATGTTGCGCTTGGTAACGTTGTAGTAAATTGTCAATTTTTTTCTCACTAAAATGGTTGTGCTGACCTTATATATATATATATATATATATATATATATATATATATATATATATATATATATTTCAATAACGGTTGTGTGAGATGCTAGAGGGAATGTGGTGAACAGTGAGGAGTCGGCGAGGCGCTGGGAGAAGAGATTGGAAGTGCTGGGGCGGGGTTCAGCCGCCAAGGTGAGCGAGGTGGAGCCGGAACTTCCCGCACTCACCTCCGTCTCCCTCCCCAACCCTCCCCCTCCGTGCTCCTCGTAGCCTGATGCATTTTGATATCACAGCTTTGACATCATCTCCTTACAGTTCTCATGTACTCCCACAATATTCAGTTAATTTTATGTTGTCGTCAGGAGGCTTATTGCACCATTCTTTTGATTAAAAGAAAAAAAATCAATCTTAGCTACCTCCACTTTTCCATATTCCCTCCGTCAAGAAGTTTTGACCTTCCTGATTTATCGGTACAGTCAACCAAGCTCACTCATTTTACTAAATTACAGTGCAACAGCCCATCCCTTCGCGTATTTCTTTTACAGAAAGTTATTTCGAAAAGTTGCTTGTTTAATTTGTACATAGCGATATGGATGACATGTCCGAGGGAAATCGTTGATCTAATTTTTAACGGATAAATATCTGTCTTATCAAGCGGCATATCCTCCTTGTTTAGTAGTACCCGGAAGGACTCACTCAGCCTGCCTCTCTCTTGGTAGGCGGGTATGTCCTGATGCTCGAAGGCGGTCTATGAACAGCGGATATATTGTAACACACACAATCATCACCTTCGCATGATCATTACTTAAGACAGCAGATTTTACTTCGTCGAGTTTCGAACGCCATACCGGGACTGCAACAAAACAAGCGCCACATCATCAACTTCGGAAGACAGAAGGCATATTATATATTGATTAATGAATTACAAGATAGTTTAATGTGCCTTTTAAGCCCCAGTAGGTGGCTCAGTGGGTACGTCTTAGATTGACTCGGGGTTGGTAGGGGGGGGGCTTCCAATGGACCGGGAAACTGGATGGCATTGACCAAAGCGGAGAACGAACTGGTATCGATATTGACGCGACCGGGGCCGGCCAGACGGCACTGGTAACTCGTTTCTTGTGCTTGCTGGTGCTCACTTTTACTTTTACTCCTGCTTGGTTACGTATAAGTAATGTTGCTCAATTGTCTCTCGCAAATGTCACAGTGGTAGTAAAAATATGTCTGTACTCCGAAAAACATTTGATGAACATGAAACGGCCAGAGTTGTAGTGTCCTATAATGTAAAACTAGTCCCCAAATCCTCGCAATGTAAAACACAAACCTCAACTGCATGTTTCTCCTAAAGTATTATTTTCTGGTCAGTGTGGATTCGGCATCCATGCTTGAGTGTGGCTAGCTATCCTACCAACAGTTCTGGGAGCGTCCAAGTTTCGTGCAGAACTGCTGGAGGCCTTGGTGATGGGGGGGGGGGGGATGTTTTTATCGAACGGTTCCTTGTAGTGCAGCAAGCCGTTGTGGGCGTAATCTTCCAGCGGGGTTCGTCCCGCCAAACCCCCAAAGCAGCCTTGTGCCTCTGACGGGGGAGGCTGTATTGGTTTCTCTTTTTTCTTCTCTCTCTCTCTCTCTCTCTCTCTCTCTCTCTCTCTCTCTCTAGCTAGCTAGCTAGTTTCTTATCTATCCACAATTCAGAGATACCTAGTGGATGAGGTTACTGTAGTTCCATCACAAAACAAAGTTATAGGTAATATAGTAGACGTATCTCCTTGGTTATGTCGTGTTTAAAAGTAGGAGGAAATGTCCATGGTTATATTCATAATGTGGGAGGTTGAGGGTTTGTGAGTGTAAGGGTCCGGTTATGAACAGGGAGTGGGACAGAGGTGTGAGAGTGGGCTTGTGGTGGGTGGGAATTGGTAGGTTGGGTTTTATGGGCTGCTGGTAGGCTAGGGTGCGTTAGCAGGAAGTAGAGAATGATAGCTATTAAGGTGGGTTAGTGGGAGAAGCATGAAGGGGCCGGATAAGTTTAAATTCAGGAGGGTTAGCCGTACCACTGAATCACGAACGACTGATCTTTCCGGTACAAGGCCTGCTCTGTTCCCGAAACTTGCCACGACGGGAGCGCTTTGGCTTTATATGAGTACTCGTTATAGGTGAACTCGTAGAATTTCTTTCTTAAATAAATTCAAGAGGCAGCAGTTAAGCGCTGAACTATAATAACACATTAGGGACCTAGGAAATCTGACCTTTTTTTCCCAGAAATGATACCGAAGCTCACCGAAAAAGGTCACCAACACATTAAGAAAAGTTTATCAGTTCAGTGAGGTGGTGCCATGATGTACTGGTACAACCCATATTATGACGTCTAGTTTTTGCCGTCGCTGCTGCTAGTCTAGGGTACGTCTGAACATATCGAGATAAGCTTGAAGGTGAACAGTACCAGGGGTGATCATATATACTAGAGAGAGGGGGGGAACTGGTTCAGTGTCGAAGGTGGTAGACATGAGACGTGCCTTGCTGGCCTCTCAGAAGGCTAATTTTCCTCACGCTTCGCAACACGCTGGTTCCGACCTAGTATTTTGTGCCACTTTGTTTAACTTATTCTCCCTTTAGCTTTATTCCCTTTCTCTTTACTGAGTTATTACCCTTTTTCATTTTCTCCTAAAACCATCCTTTATCCTTTCACATTTTCATCTATATGCTCATGCTGCTCTTCTGTTATCACTTACGTATCCCCAATTTACCCTTAAACCCTTTTTTTTTTTACCATTCATCCTTAAACCTAAGTTCCTTTATCCTTAGTACAGTGAAATATACTGACTGTTTTGGTGAGAATCGTTATTACGAAGACTTTAAAGAAAAAGGCACACATCAACTTGTTTTTTAATGCAATTCTCTTATCACTCTCTCGCTAGAACCTCACAAAAGGAAAGTTGCTGTGTAAATTTCAAGAATCTCTCATTTCATGTCATGTGTTGACATTTTATGTTGTATACTTATAATGCAAATGAACGTGGATATGCAAGCGGGTCAAGCCTATCCAGCATCAAGTATGCTAGATTTTCGCTGTATCTCGAAATAAGAAGAGACACCTTGACTTTTCCTGGTATTCCCAGATACACAAATTGATAGCTTAGAAGTATAGCTAGACTTCTCCCTTGTATCCCTCAGATACGAATGAAATCCCTTAAGCACTTACAGGAATGTGCGTGTTATTATTATCGTGCAAGACTTCACATTCTGTGGCCCGAAATTCACTCATATTTCCGCAGATATCATTATATATATGATGTACAATCACACTGTGATTACATCACGCAGAATTATACATATGTTTCTACCGTGAGGTAGTTTTAACGCGGCATATAGTGCCTATTTGCTTTCGATGTATCTACAGTAATGCCATGGCCAGGTTGAGGAGCGACCATAGATCGATGATAGGCTTCCGCCATACCTGTCTGTCTTACACTCGGGATCTTGGGACAATATGCTTAAACCTTATTGCACCTTTGTGCACATTACAAAATGTTACCTAGTAAGTGCATGCGTTAATATGTACTCATTTTTTTACCATAGCTTTTGTTTTAAGTTTCAACCGGTATTGTTCCTTCCATCTACGAGTTCAGTTCTACACTCTGCCGGACTCAAGTTCTTCAACAGAAAATTACATCGTTAGATCTGCAATTAATCTCTTATACTCAAGCCGTTATTCTATCATTCAAACAGGTTGTCAGGTACAAGTCTGGTAAGTTTAAAAGTCAAAAGATGTAAATGAATCGACTCATTCGTTGTATCCTGTTCGCACGAGCAACGAAACTGCTTGCTTAGGTCAGAGAGCGAAGGCCTTTTACTTGCCTGCCACAGGCATAACTGTGAGGACCTGCTTGGTGAGTAGGTCATGGGGTCAACCCAGGTCAGCACGTCAGGCACCCAGACGTCCTTTTACTTTTCAAGTTCTGACAGGTCACTGTGGGATCCACTAGGACTATATTCTCACCTCTCTTTCTTACTGATGATTTCTAGACAGGACCTCAGGATCTTGTGGGCCCTGATATGTATGCCCCGAACGTGTAAGAGGGCTTATTGATTGTGCCTTCACCATCTAGATAGAAAAACAATCATAAACTCTCTCTGAGAGGAAGGGATTCATGCACATGCCTGGGTGAACATCGAATACCCACCTTACTCACCATGTACACAAAACGGCACTTTCACCGAGCGAGTGAGGTGCTTGATGTAACTGAAGACAAAGACGAAGTATTTAAAACAGTTTAACTTTTAAAGTTCAGCAGTGCCTTGGAATACATGTGGTGTTTCAGGATGCCGGCTACTACACTTCCATATGTATGAACTTACCTGCAAATAATTCTTTTCATAATGTCTTTCTTTCAGGTTTTCCTTCACTTGTTTTGTCAACCTCCTGAGCCACAACACTGAGTAAAATCAACACGAACACCGCAAGTTCAACACAGAGACACACACTAAGCTAGACACCAGGATACGCGGACGCTTTGAGAGTGAGCTGTACACTGCGGTGGGGCCTACTAGGATACTGGCAGGTCTCAAGGTATTCCCAAACAACCTTCTCGGTTACAAGGACACCTACCCGCCCAAGCCATGACGTCACGCTGTCCCGCCCTAATTACCTACCAGCAGGTTCTTCCACGTACCATTTAATGCCCACTTACAGTGTTCTTTTTTTCACATTCCCTTGAGTTTTGCGTTATTTTCAGTGTGATTTACCTATTTATACAAACGGGAAGGGAATATATACAAACAGCTGACCCCATCCATCTCTTTATCCACCACACAATTTCCTTAATTTTGTGCGTTTCTCTATTCAGCTCCTTCACTTAGTTTAATTCGTAAACTTGTCTATAAAAAGTATTTTAATTCGTAAACTTATCTCATTGTAAAAGCATATTTTTTGCACATTTTCTGACTTTCTCTAAAGGTTTTTGTAGTGCCTAGCTGATCGCTTCCTACCTAATTCAATATACTGTGAAAGGTCGCCGCTTATGACTCCTTTTCTCCTTAGAACTCTTCCTCCCTCATGAAGGCAAACCACCCATAAAGGTAAACTACTGGTAAATTGACTTACATACTGGAAAATGTGTCATTTTCCCTTTTCTCCTCTTGCCCAACATAAGGAAGTCTATGGCTGGTCATGTCAATATCTGTTTATCTGTTATTCACTGTTTACATGAACTATTTACAGTAAACTTAAAATTCTTACGAACATTCATACAGATCTTTTTCAACATTCATACAGATCTTTTCATACCTTAAAATATCAGGAATCAGCCGCAAGGTACCCAAAAACTTAGTTTGATAGGACTTAAGAGGTCGTTCCTTGCTACGAAATTTATCATACATCACTTTATGTTCTCCCAATGACGTTAAGACAAGGACACGGAGGAATAGCCCGATCGAACCCATTCACCCTCTCTTACCGACTCGCATTGTGTAAAACGCACGGAACAGTATCAAATTTTAGATTATTGTAGCCTGGAAGCCTCCCCCCCCCCAACACACATACACACACACACGTCTTCTTGGTGCCTCTCGTTAACGCGGGAAACGGCGAGAAAAGAATACTTCCCACGTACTCCCTGCGTTTCGTAAGAGGCGACTAAAAGGGAAGGGAGCGGGAGGCTGGAAATCCCCTCCTGTTTTTACTTTTCCAAGAGAAGGAACAGAGAAAGGGGCCGAGTGAGGATTTTCCCTCTAAGGCTCAGTCCTCTGTTCTTAATACTACCTCACTAATGTGGGAAATGGCGAATACGTATGAAAAAAAAAGAAATATATATATAGTGGTAGTTTTGGTGTTACCGGACTCCTTCAGAGAACTTATCACTTACAAATGGCACCACATTTCCCTGCTACTGGAAGCAGAGCAGCCTGGGCTGCAGGAGTATCTGGAAAGTGGTCATGGGTGACACCAGAGCTCTCTTAGAAAGAGGTCCTTGGGTAAATTTATGTAGAATAGATATACATAAATTATTACAATATAGATTGATTCAGATAAAAAGATCAATAGAATTATCTGAAAAATGCACCATAATAATAATAATAATGATAATAATAATAATAATAATAATAATGATAATAATAAAGCTAGATAGAAGTTTGGACCACTGTTTATCGATAAGAGGGTCGTGCCTGGTAACAAAATTACTTATAGTTATAAATAAAAAAAGCCGTCATTATCACCAGATATTAAAGAATAACCAAGATAATTCATGCACATTTGGCACATTAAATGTCTCGAATCATATTCAAAACATTCGGTAAGCAGTGAATTTCTAAAGTAGACTTTTTTATCAATAGATGAAAAAAAGATAGAGACATGTAGCGATTTTTGATAGACTTTACGCGTCAATTTTGTTGCAACGAAGTCCGCTTTTGGTAAGTAAGGTGGATGTATTCACGATGCTTGGGATTATATACCGTGATTCCATGCATTAGGTATACGTCCTTGTGGCTGCCGTGATCTGACGGAAGCGTGACGCTTCCAAAGTTAGATCAGGACCTGTTCTGACACGACCCTCCATAATATTATTATTAGAATTAATTTCTGAATTCAGCGTAGCTTATCGTACCTGCAATACAGACTTATTTAGGTTTGGCTGTTATGTTCAGAATGCAACCAAACCTAACCACATCGAAATTGATGTAATAAATCAGGAGCCAATAATAATCTAAGTTGGATATTACTACATCTGTCTCCCTGTATCATCACTTGATTTACATATAATTCATTTGACTTATAGATAGATTGATCCTGGGATTACATGGTGACTAGAAACAAAAAGGCATTAGTTTAGCATAACAGTAAAGCCTTATTTAAGTCACCTCATTGTAAAATATGAGCTAGATATCACGCTTTGTCATGTGAAAAAATATACGCGAATGCTGGCGCCATCTAAAACCTATTGTCTCTTGAAAGACACACAAGAAGTAACACACATTAAACTAAATTAAACTTAAATAATAAACTGAACAGGTTATATTAACTTCCACGGACAATACTAAGTACTTTATAATATGGCACACCTCATCTTATCTAATATACAACATTATCAATACTTCCCCTGCAACAAACCCCCACACCAAACCAACGGCCTTCGAACCTCCCAGAACGATCGACTTTGACACGAGAACCAAAATAACGAAACACGATTTTGCAACTACTCCTGAGCGAAAGATAAAAAGAAATAAGAGATTTACTTCTTCGTGGAAATGGTTATTAACTTTACTGAGACGTTCACACTGAAGCGAGGGGGGATGGATTGCGGACTCGATACTTACGCAGGTACCCTCATGGTGTGTACACCAGTCGACCCACGGCGGCCGAGTGAACCGTCAATTCCTCCAGCCCACCGTTATATACCGGCCTCCCTTCATACCCTCCACCGACAGAACCCCTGCGCTCTTCTTGCTCCTGCGTCTCTCTCTCTCTCTCTCTCTCTCTCTCTCTCTCTCTCTCTAGTTTCCACGTCGTAGGTACTCTCACTATCTCTGCAATGTTCCCACGAGGCTCAGTCACATAGACTTAGTACATAAATGACGACGCTAGTGTCAGCTTTAAGCAGATTACTTCCCAAAATTACTTTAGGATATTAGTGAGGAGTTTCACGCTGATTTAGACACAGTTATATATCTTCTGACGTGTTTTTGCAGAAAGAAAATGAATTCATTGTACACTCGCCTTTTCTATTGTTGGATGAATTGTTTGCCGTATTGAGCATTTTTTCTTTCATCCCTTCCCATTACATATTCCCTTCGCTGCCATATATTCTTGGAAACTTGAGAAACGGGACACTTAAGAAATGCAAGCAATGTTACGTAAATCGTTTTTGTTGCCTTTTAGGATGAGCGTCGATGAAGTTGACCATATTGAAAGGTACTGCTAAAGACAAGCCACACAAATTGGTCTCTTATATACCTAGTTTACCGCATTTGAATAATGGATGTTGACTTGCTTAAATGTTTAGAAAGGTAGAAGTGTTAGAAGACCTTGTTAAATATAGATAGATATCGTAATGCAGTGTTTGACATTTCCAACTTGAATTCAGTTTTACCTTTATTACTAAATCAGATTTTTTTTCTTAGTTGACAGACCTAATTTCTTATCAGAGGAAGTAAAGTATTATATGATGCTGATGAATTACCAATTTTTGATTGAAAAGGCATTTCATCTCAATTCTTCAGAATCTTTTCCACAGTATATATATATATATATATATATATATGTGTCTGTGTGTGTGTGTGTGTGTGTCATACCTGATCGCCATTTCTCGCGTTAGCGAAGTAGCGCCAGGAACATGCGAAGAAAGGCCGCATCCGCTCACATTCATTCTCTAGCTGTCATGTGTCTTGGAGACCCCGCAAGCTGCATTTCCCTTTCGACACATCAGATCAGTACCTCTCTCTCAAAAGCTATGTGGAAAATAGATTTTTCATATATATACACGATACGAAGGTGCGGTGCAAGGTGAGAGTGGAAGGTTGTGACCTATCTATCCCTCGTACGTGACAAACACGTCTGTCGAACAAGGCAAGAAAAAGCAAACCCGTTCCAGCTATCACACAACAGTGGAACTTCTCTTTCGAACAGCAACTATTCCAATGTTCATTCATGTCCTCGAGTTTTCGAAGAGTTACTGCCATATTTTCTGTAGTCATTCACGTCTCCATGTATAGACACAGAGACAGTTACGTGCGATTTCTTTTGTATGATGCCATCATTGCATTGTTTTTGGTGTGCTAACTTCTCAACACGTTAAGAAATGTTTTTTGTTATTGGAAGTGAATTTCTCTGAGAATGGCTGTCATAGATTTATCAGTTTATGGAAAGGAAATGAGTAAATCAGAATATTTAGGACGTGAAAAGTGGAACCGTTATGATTCTCTCAGAGCTGTTTGGTTGGTGCAGCCCACCACTCGGCCTGTCAGGGCTACTTTCCGTCTGTTTTTTAACGTTCTGCGCGTTTCCTAGGCCGACTGCCTATTTCTTAGAAGAGCTTTACTGTTACGTGAGGCTTGAAAGTAGTCTTTTTACAGAAGAGCTAACTTTGCCGTTGTATGAAACGGAGAAGATAGACATTGTTGTACAGAAGAGCAATGCCGTTATGTCAGCATGAAAGCAGGCTTTTATAGAAGTCTTACTGTAGTATGAGCATTAAGGCAGACTTGTACAGGAGAGCCTTACCACTGTAAGATTATAAAAATACACTTGCATAGAAGAACTTTACCGTTATATGAGGGTGAAAGCCTAACTGGTCATCACCTGAAAGACATGTTGTAATATTCAGCAGCAATAAAGATCTTATGTAACTTTACGTGAAACGTTGGATGAGCATGACAAATTCTTGCTGATGTGGAACAGAGTTCAAGTACTCTTGCCTGGATTAATAATTATGGATTCTGACAATATCCAGCCCCACGGAGCGTGGTTATCATGACCTCTCGAGCACGGACATCCCATGGTAAAGAATGTCGATTTAGAGAAACATTCATTTAATCAAAATACTATTGCTTGCAAAAACTGACTTTTAGGCTAGGTAAGGATTACCACATATAATTGCTTTATTCAGAAACGATAAGAATTTATTCTAGCTTGAGTTTAGCAGAGATGGAAATATCTTGGCAATGTTTGGTTTGATCCTTTATATATATATATATATATATATATATATATATATATATATATATATATATATATATATATATATATATATATA
>JAYMFT010102362.1:0-13730 GCA_038088735.1 Panulirus argus
CAGAATATTAGGAGAATGGTCATAGCGATCAGGTATATGGGTAGGGTGGGAGATAATTTGTTCTAAGTCATTGAGAAATTCTGCTCACAAGTGTATGGCATGTGGAAAATGGGCATGATATGAAGAATAGCAAGTGGTGGGATGAGTAAGTTAATTGCTAGTAAAAGAAAAATAGAAAAGTTTATGGGTGTTACTTGAAGGAAAGGAGTGCAAGGGACTGGAGGATGTACAAGAAAAAGTAGCAGAAGATCAAGAGGAAGGTGCATATGGTGAGGAAAACAAGAGTTGGGATGAGAGAGTATCAGAAGACTTCATGGGGGATAAGAAAATATTATGGAAAGATGTTAAGTGTGAGAACAAGAAGGGAACAAATGGAAGCATTGGTAAATGGGACAGATGGTGAAGTGTAACAAGTAGAGATGAGGTCAAGAGCAGATGAAGTGAGCATTCTGAAGGACTGGTGAAACTGTTCAAGTGTACATATGGAGTGTCTTGGACATGGAATTATGTGAAGTAAGAGAGTCATAGCAAGTGGTTTGGTGAAAAGCAGAGGCGATGAAAGCTTGTGTACAATAAAGTATGGCAAAATGGATAGTGCAGATGAGATTGCAACTGAATCTCTTAAGAAAGGGGGTTCCTGCATCATTGATGGGTCAGTTAGGATTTCTAATGTATATATGTATCAAGATGAGGTGCCTGAGGATTGGTGGAATGCCTGTATAGTACCAATGTATAAAGGCAAGGAGGATAAAGGTGAATATTCAAATTACAGAGGCATGAGTTAGTTGAGTGCACATATTAAGTTGTACGGGTGAGTGGTGACTGAGAGAGAGAACTGACAAACACAGACCATCAGACTGGAGAGGAACAGTGTAGTTCCAGGATGTGATAAAAGACTTATGTACTGGTTATTTTCATCAAAGAATCTGTGCAAAAATCCTGAAAGAAACATAAAGATTTGAATGTGGTATTTATAAATCTGGAGAAAGTGTATAACAGGGATGATACAGGTGTTATGTGGATGTGGGGGGAAATTTTTTAGAAGCTGAAAGGAGTTTTTACCAAGAGAGTAAAGCACAGATACATAGAGGAAGAGAAGAGGGAAAATGGTTCCTGATGAAAGTGGGTCTGTGGCTGGGATTTATGGAGGGGGTGGTGAGGGAAGGAATGCAAGAGTTTTGGGGACAGAGACAGGTCTCCAGTCTCTCAGGGGTGGGGGTTTGGGAGGTGAGTAAGTAACAGTTACCTGTTGATATGTTGATGGTTGCATATTTGAGTGACAAACTGCAAATGTTGCTTTCTTAGCTTGGGTGAGTGTTTCAAGGGAGATAGTTGAGAGTAAACGTCAATAAATACAACATTAGGTTCAGTGATGTAAAGAGACAGGATAGCTGGGGTGTGAGTCTGTACAGAGAAATTCTGAAGAAGTGAAGTGTTGTAGATACCTGAGAGTGAACATAGCAGCAAATGCCTTAACTGTATGTGGGTTGCTGGCATCCAGTTCCAATATCACACACTCTTATTCTTATAAAGAACACTTGACAGCAAATAACATACACATCTTATTTCTTTTTCTACTTTTTTCTTACCTTTGATAATTCAAAAATTTATGTCAGTACACCATTAAGAGAACTTTCTGACACCAATTCAGAGCAATGCCTCCAGTCGAGAGGGGCTGTGTGGATCCCAGGGCCTACTTGACTACTATTATGTGACTGGGATCCACCCCACTACCATAGATATGGCTCCTAGACCTGGCTCTTTTTCTATCCATTTCTGTAACACTTGCATTCTTAATTCTGGTGAATGCTATCTGATTATCTCTTCCTCTGATCTTTTACTTTCCTCTGAAACCCAAATGTCCCAGACTACTTTCCCTCTGCAATATCAGATCTCCAACTTTAATCTGTATATTCATTTCCACTCCAAGGAAGGAGCTGATGCCTACTGTAGTACAAAAACACCAGCTGCTCGCCCTGCAGATCTTGAGTCTCCTAACTCTGATGACATCTGGCTCAAAATCTCTTTGCCTTCCATTACCTTGCTTTTGTGTTCATTCATTTTCCCCCAATTCCTCCAACTATGTACAACTTTGTGAATGTTTGACTTCTTACCACAAAGCTCTACTCTCTTCACATTCACATGCTGAGATCCCTCTATGCAAGGGATTTTAATGTACAAAACAAGGATTGGTTAGGCTCTAACTAGGACAACCCTGGTGGAGCTGAGGCCTTTTCTTTTTCTCTCTTTAATGATATGGAACAATCAATTAAACACACAACCAGAGTCCTGACCATCACGACCACTTTTCCAACATATTTGACTTTTTTTTTTTTTTTACCTCTGGACCTTCCCTTTTAAATGAGCATGTCCTTCTTCTATCACCCCTTAAAATGCCAATTTAGGCACTCTGTGGAGCTCAGCGGTCATTTCTGCACAGCTTCTTTATCAACTTTCTATGGGACTGGTACTGCTTCTCTAGTCAATATGCCTCATGTTGTACTGAACACACTGCAGAAGTTATCTTGGCTGGGATGGAACTGCTTCTCTAGTCAGGATGCTTCATGTTGTGCTGAACATACTGCAGAGGTTATCTTAGATGTGATGAAGTCCTACATCCCATCTTCTAAATCTTTTTTTCCACTTGTGGATTAATCACCCCTATTCTAATATGGCATATACCAGACCATGAAACTTTCCTTCCCCTAAGATTCACTCTGCTTTCATTTCTGTGCATAATCATTGGAAAACTCTTATTTGAAGAGCCAAACACATTTTCATAAAAAGAAAATTAGCTAACATGACTTCTTCATCTACTGACAAATCTTTTTGGTCTTTAACCAAAAGCATCTCTAACAACTTCTGGAATTCAACTTTTCCTCCTCTTTTCTGAACTGACTAAATTATTTCTAACTCCAACCGATAAAGCTGCTCTTTTTGACACCTTGTTTTCCTGTAACTCAACTTGTTTCACATTCTAATCCTCTGCCTCATCTCCTGCTGAACCTAAGATATCTCCCATATTCTCCTTACAAAAGGTCTTCAAAGTACTTTCCCAGATCTAGGTGGACAAGGAATACAGTTAAGAAGGCATACTTCCTCAAGTTCTAAGAGAATGTTCCTGTGAGCTAGACCTGATTCTTGCTCACCTATTTTGCCTGTCTAAAAACCCAGACTTTTTTTTCCACTTAGAAGCATGCCTTGCAGCATCAAACCCCCCCCCCCCCAAAAAAAAAAAAAAAAAAATATTACTTAATTGTTCTCACTTCTGCCAGCTCCAAACTCTTTCAGACTCTCCTAAACTCTAACTCTCTCAAGCACTTTGAATTCTATTCCTTTCTCTCAGATCACCACTTTGGCCTTTGTGATCTTTCATATGTGTCTATGTGACTCACTTCTGGTCCTCCTCTCCCAGGGATTTTAGTGAAACTTTTGTCACAGTCCTTAAACTCTCCAAAGCATTTTTGACAGGGTTTGGCATAAGTCTTTCCATTCTAGACTCCCTTTCTTTGATTCTACTGCTTCTCTCTGTTCCCTAATACAGATTGTACCTCTCTAATTCAGCGCTCTGTGGTCTGGTAACTCCCATGGTCTGGCACGTTTTGAACCTGCTGCCATTAGTTTGTGGATCTGCCACCAGGGTGGCGCTGTTAGCAGCACTAAGGTGCCAAAATCTGTTGACGTTGCAGCTGAGCTAATTAAGAGTCCTGTTAATTTCTTACATTCAGTTTTTTGCTGAAAATGAAAGTCAGAAATGTTTAAAGTTTCAGAAATCTTTGAAAGGTGCCAGGAGTTCAGAATCAGACAGTGCACAAATAAAAAGGTTTAAGCTTTGACATAATGTGTAAGCATTTCAGGGGAGATGCTTATCAAGCAGGCCAAAGTTTTTCATAGAGAACTAAAGCTAAACTATGACTCTGAATATTGGCAAGGATGGTTACATAAGTTTAAGTGGAGACATGGAATTTCAGTACATAGTGTGTGCGGTGAAAAGCACAGTGCTGACATGGAAGCTGCGACAAAGTTTGTGGAAGAATTTGCACAGTTAGTGGCAGCGGAAAACTTAGCCCCAGGACAAGCATATAATGCTGACGAATCTGCCCTGTACTGGCGTCATATGCCATGAAAACTCCTGATGTAATCTGATGTAACAAAAACCTTGTTTAGAAGCATTAATGGTTGTACTATTTCCTGTTTTTAGCTTTGTTCTACCTTTGATAACACAGCAAAATGTATGTGGGTTAAGTTGGCAAGACTATGGGTTGGGCATATATGTTTACATAGGGGGTTCCCTATGGATCAATTTCTGTTTTCTGGCATTTTTTGTGGTCCGCCAATGGCCAGGTCCCAAGGCTGCTGAATTAAAGAGGTACAACCTGTACATAGTATCCTTTCTGGCCATTCCACTACAGTAGTTCTCAACAGAGTTTCTACCCCCTCCTATCCCATCAACTGTGTTGTTCCCCAGGGCTATGTCCTATCACCTCTCTTCTCTCACTGACTAATCTTGTCTCTTCTAACTGTATTCATCCTTTTGCTGATGATTCTACTTTATATATTTCAACTCACTTTTCTTCCCCTCTTCACTTTAAAACTCATTGTCTTTCCTGTACTGACCATATTTCCTAACTCAATTTAGATCTGTGCAGCATTACTTACTGGGGAAACAGAAACTTTGTAAAATTCAATAATGCTAAAAAGCAATTTCTCCCTATATGTCTTTCTAAGAATCATTTGTTTCCCATTGTTCAATCTCAAAACACCACAATTCATCTCTGCAATAATATAATCATCTTGGGCATATCCTTATCCTCCACACTGTCCTGGAAACTCCATATAATTAACATCAAAAAGTCTGCTTCCCAAAAAGTTTTCTCACAAGCTACTGTTTCACACCTACATAGGTTTTACTTGCTCAAGTATGGACTACTATTCACACATCTGAGGTGGCACATCCTCCACCTCTCTGTCAACTAGGTTGGAACAAAAATCCTTTTGCTCATTAATTCTTCTGGCATACCTCTCTTCTACCTTCCTTCTCCATAAGCTGCAATGCTGCCACTCTCTCTCTATTCTATGGATATCATTTTGGCCCCTGTTCTTGTAAACTGTCTGCATGTGTCCCATCCCCATGGCTTGGACCTGTGGCACACATAAGGCTACTGCTTCTCACACCTGTGTGGAGACCAGCCACTAAATGATTGTCTGTTATTATACTTCCTTCTTCCTTTGAACAGCTAAACTATG
This sequence comes from Panulirus argus, assembly GCA_038088735.1. Taxonomy (NCBI): domain Eukaryota; kingdom Metazoa; phylum Arthropoda; class Malacostraca; order Decapoda; family Palinuridae; genus Panulirus; species Panulirus argus. The sequence continues at coordinate 5,248 of JAYMFT010102362.1, forward strand.
GAATTCTTCTCCTTTTTTTTGTCTTTCCCTCTTCATTTAACCTTTCTTCCTTTAAGAGTCTGGTCTAAAAACACTTGCAGAGCCCTGATTAGTTTCAAGTTTGTTTTGTTTCTTCTTTCACTAGAGATGACCTTGATTACAGCATGTTATTTGCCTATGCCATGTTGTCACTAAAAAAAAAAAAAAAAAAAAAAAAACACAAAAAGAGGGGGGGGGGGATTGTAGGAGCTGCTGATAGTCATAGGGTAGTTGAGGGGGCAAAGATACTCTGCATACTGAGGAATGTATGGCAAGAGAGGGCAAAGGTGGGCATGTCTGATAGTACAGAAGTCCTAATGGTGTTGTATGGATGCTTGGTGGTGTCTCTAAATGAGGAAGTATGGAAGAGGGCAAATAAGTAGGAAATGAAATGTTTGATGGGGGTTGATCTAGTATGAAAGCATAGATAAGAGAGAAGTGTGGTAAAAAGAAGAATTAAGAAATCTGAAAAGGATAAGCTGAAATGGTTTGGACATATTGAGAGGATAAGTGAAGAGAGGTTGATAAAGGGGGTATATGTGTCAGAAGTGGGGGAGACAAGAAGGGGAAGACCGAATTGAAGATGAAAGGATGGAATGATAAAGGTTTTGAGTGCTCAGGGCTTAACATGCAAGAGGGCAAAAGGCATGCACTGGATAAACTGACTTGGAGCAATGTGGTATACAGGGTGGGTGGATGGGGGGGGGGAGATATCAATGGATTGAACCAAGGCATATGAAGTGGTCAGGGGAAATCACAGAAAGGTTTGTTAAGAGGAAGTTGTGATCTTACAGCATTATACATGACAGATAAAAGAGTTTATGTGAGTAAATGAGGCTAATTCTTTACCTGATTCTGGTGTTATCTCACCAACAAAGAAAGCAACAAACAAGTTTGAAAAAAATAAAAATCAGGTTCAGCAGTTTACATAATTTGAGGAGGGAATAAAAAACTGAAGGATCAAGATAATGGTCATGAAAGGTGACAAGAAATCAGAAAGGAGCAATGGGGATTTGTAAAGTATAGTTACTGATAGTATGAAAAAAGATTTAAATTTCCTGAAGGGATTCAGGTCTATAACCATATGAAAGAAGACAAATTCACTGAAAGGCAATACAATCAGAAGGTTTAGATGTCCTTGAGGCTGTCCAGAGAGAAGAAATCCCTATACTACATACACAATCTATTGAAAATGGAGGGCTGGGAGGGGGATGAGCAATTCTGGAGACAACAACAGACACACAGCATGTAGAATGATGCAGTGAAACAGGGACCTGGGAATATACAGAGGTGCACAGGATATTTAGTGAAGATGTGAAAAGAATAATATGCTCACTTAGAAATGCAAGTAATTAAGGAAGTTTATGGCCTGGTTGGAGTATAGAAAAAAGGGAGATTTTAGAGAAAGTTAGAGACAATTATCAACAAAGCAACACCAAAGGATCTAACTGAAAAGTAAATAGCTCAAAAAAACTTTTAAAGAAAGAGGTTGAAATATGTAAATTATTGATTATTTTTGGCTTGGGAGATCATACATCAGATAAATAAGAAACAGGAAAGAAAAAAATGATTACTCATTAAAAGATTACTTGGGGTTATAGAATTGTTAACATAATTTCTTGAGATACAAGAAAGGAGAAAAATCGGCGATTATAATCAAGGTATTTGGGGACGACGAGTTATGGTTACATTTCATGTGGAATTACTTAGCCAGAAGGTACTTAAGCAATCAAAATTTAGGGGGAAATTAACCAAATGTGATGGATCAAAAAAAGAGACAAAGAAATGCAGAAAAAAAAAGGTAAAAGACAAAAACCTGTACACATTAAATGGGGCAAGAGGATGAAAAAGCCCCATCAGCATTGCAAAGAGGTTAGGAGTGTTAGATGGTAATATCAAACTGAAGGTAATGCATATATATATGATTATGGAGTTGTAGTTAATAGGAAAAAATGGAATTTAAGGGTCTAATACGGGAAAGTTATCACTGAGCTGTGGAAACAAAGCATACTAAAGAGAGAAGATCTCATCTGCTCTGCCAAAGGGTACATAACAGTATGGAGGGAGGGAGAAAGAAGACATAGGAGGGGGAGCATTGGCCCTCTTTTTAATGATAGACACCCATAAGTTTCAGGAAATAGTAGATAAACCTCATTCAGAAAATACAAAATGGGAAGAGTAACTGCAAGAAAGAAGAACACAGTGTGTTGATATTATATAACCCTCCAAAGAATTACAATGATTCAGAATAAATATAAAACAATGACAATGAAAAAATCATCATAATGGCACATGAAATAAAAAACATGCATTTCCCAGAGATGGCAATGTATTAATGATGAGGTTTTTCAATTACAAAGAGAAAAACAGGGAATGTGGATTCTTATGGTTACAAGAAGTCATGGAGCCACAAGTGTTTAAAGTGTATGCAAAAGTTTCCTATACCAGTATGTCATTGAAGACACTTAGATACTAATAAATCATCTGTGCTTGCTAGATCATATCTTCACTTGAATTAGCACAGACGAGGAGAATATCATATAAGATATACCATCTGAAAAGGTAATCATGTTATGCTCAAATTGATTATAAGATAAATGAGACTGTTAAAAGAACAAGAGATGAAAAAAGGACCTTTAGAAGAGATACAGTCATGGAAACTACATAAAACTCACAAACCTTTAAGGTAACACATTACTGAAATGGAGTTCAATAACCAGGAACCAGGCCAGGTCAAAGGTTTTGTGAAATTTACGATGAAAGAATAGGAACATGGATACCTCTAACCTCAAATAAAATGGGAAGGTTAAGAAAATGGGAAGAAAGGCTTAATGGAGGATGTCAAAAAGCTTAAAGCTTCGAGATGTGCAATGACAAAGATAGAAGCGACACTCCAACCAGCCAGAATTTGCAAGGTATAAAAAGGCATGGAACAAAGAGAGCTGGATAAGAATGGAGAAGCAAATAAAATATGAAAAGATTATTGTAGCAAAGGCAGAAGAAAATCCAAAACTTTTCCATTAATATATCAAAAGTAAACTGTCATTTAAAAAGCAGCTGATCAGGCTTAGGGGTACAGACAAAATAATTGTATACAGTGTTGTAAAGATAAGTGAGGAAATGAACGACAAATTCAAAAGTGTTTCACAGTGGAAGACTACATCCCTATCACTAAAGAGATGGAATGGGAAGAAGGTTTTAGGAAGCAGTGTGATATCTACAAAAAATATTAAGAAAATGCTAAAGGGTTTTAACTTGTTTATGGCTCATGATTGTGATAAAATTTCACCAATTGTGCTAAAGACATATGCAAACTGACAAACCTCTTGATATCCTGTTCAAGATGTTGCTGGAGACAGGCAGCATACCAAGGGAGTGGAAAAGGGCAAATGTCATAACTACGAATAAGAGAGACCAAGAAGAGATGCTGAACTACAGACCATCTCCCTATGGGCGGTCTGTAAGGTACAGTACTGGAAATGATAACCAGAGAGCAAATGAATGACTTTCTACAAAAGAGAAATTACCCAAGTTGAAAGACAATATAACTTTACAGAAAGCAGTTTATTTATTATGAACCTATAAGATCTCTACGAGTGTGAGTTCTGTCCTCAACAAAAAGGAAGGCTGTGGGTGGAATGTTTGTATCTGGAATTCCAGAAGGCATCTGACACTGTAACACATGGGCGACTGATAAAGAAGTTGGATTATCATGTTAAAGATGAGATTCCTTCAATGTACAGAAGATTATGTTAGCAGAAGGAAGCAAAGGATGCATGCTGGGTCAGAGGGAAAGCAAGTTTCAGTATTATTTTTTCTTTCTTTTTCATACATATTCGCCATTTCCTGCATTAGCGAGGTAGCACTAAGAACAGGTATCTGTGTGTGAAAAAAATTAGGGAGTCAACATCATCTCTAAACTGGTATCTTTTGGAAAATAATGAAGAAAACGAATGGTCTGCTGGCAAATATGAGAATAATGTTCAAGTATATGGATATGGAAATATTCAGCAAGCTGTTCATATCCTACATTAGGCCAAAACTAGATTTTGTTTCTCAAGTTTGGTACCCACACTTAAAGCATAAGAACTAATACAGAATGTCCTGAGGAGGGCAATAAAGACGGTAACAATGTTACAAGTGCTGAGTTACTGATCATGAAGAAACTATATGCCTTAAATCTGCCAACCAAGGGAGAGAGAAGAGTGAAGGGTGACATAATCATAACCTTAAAGTTCTTAAATCACTTTGATGGCATAAATAGCACACGCTTCTTCAGAAGATGCAGGAATGAAACAATCAGAAGCCATAACAAAACAATTTAGAAGAAACATGTTAGAAAGTATGTAAAGAAGTACTTTTATTGTATAAGAGTATTTAATAAATGGAATGAAGTGAATGAAACATTTGTAATTGTGGACAGATTACATAAATCAAAGTGTTGTATGATTCTAAGGAATGTTCAATACGGGATCTCTAATAGTGTAAAAGTTCCTCCCGATAATAGTTTAAACAGGTAATTCTGAATAGGTAATTATAATCAGCAGCAGGAAAGGGGTAGACTCCTTTGGAATGGGAAGTTCTTCAGCAAGACTGTACTCTGATGATGCAACAATGCCAATCGAGACTTTTCACTCACAGCATAATGACAAGCAAGCAGAGTCTGGTTTATACATAATAATAACGAGAATAAAGTAGCAACCTAGGTAGAATCACCAGTCTGTCAGTGAAGGCCAAATCACTGGACATGGACTTCTGTAATTAAATCCTAGCTGAGTTGCAAGCTGTCAGCTGGCTAAGCCTGTTACCTGAGGCACTTGACACCAACCTAAGTTGGTATCCATTTATCTACAAACCAAATGAAAGATGAACAGCTGGGTGAGTTTTGTTCCATCTGCCCATTCCAGGGATCGAACCTGGACCATTGGATTAGGAATCAGCAATGCTAGCCAAAAGACCCCCGAGGCATCTATATTACAACACATGGGGGCGAGCAAGTGTGAATATGTACATGTGTATATGTGTATGTGTATGTATGTATATATGTATATGTTGATATGTATATATATGTACTGTGCAAATGTGTGCATGAATGTATATGTGAGTATGTGGGGTGGATGGGTCTTTCTTCGTCTGTTTCCTGGCGCTACCTCGCTGACGCAGGAAACAGCAATCAAGTATAATAATAATAATAATAACAATATTATTATTATCATTATTATTATTATAAATGGATACAGAGAAGCAGATAATAATGAGATATAAATAAAGGATACACTTTCAAAGATATGCTATGTGCTAATTTTACCTTGGAAAGAGACTTCGGTCTATCCCACTAATCTGTGTGTAGAGCTCTGAAGGTCGAGAAAGGGCTGGAGTGCCACTTAATAGCATAACACGTTTGGCACTTTTCATGATTGGTGATGCAGCCTTGTATCTTGCAGCCTTAAAGCTCTTTATCATATGGGATTCATCCTGCAGAAATCATTAAATATCTTATAAATAAAGAAAGGAAGTAAAGAAAGAAGGGGAATAAGTTGAAAATGAAATGCCCGTGATGATATATGTTATGAAGCAGGTTGATTATGGAGCTAAAGAGTGTATAAGAGAAAATTTTGGTCTCATACACAGTCTTATTAACCATTTGGAATCACATTATTGATGTTATTTCAAACAAACGCAATCTGATTAACCATTTGGAATCACATTATTGATGTTATTTTAATGTTTAGAAATGAAAGTGCTGTTTCGAAATTCTTAAAACTTTCCTACTGAAAAAATCCATGTTTTCAATATATATGACACTTGATTTCCTTAGAAAACATGTTGGACAATGAAAAACACACTTTACTAACCTAAGTTCATTTGCTGTGACCACTTCCAATTTATTTTTTCTTTCACAGTTGTCAATAAAACTTCATCAATTTGAGCAAAACATTTCAATACAACTTAGAAAAGTAAAACCTACAATCAAGATCGTTGCTGAGATGTTCTTTAGTAGTGATTTCTTCTGAATATGAATCATTGTTAAATGGAAGCATTGGAGTTAAATGGATGCCTGTCAAGGTTAAAGGGATGCCACCTCTTAAGCCTCATCAAAACATTTAAATTACGTAGATATTTTCTTTCATGGAGCAGAATTATACAAAATACACATCTAAAGAATGGATTACAATATTATAATATCCATAACTTAATTAATATGTGGTAAAAAGATTGTGTGAGTTACAGCTGATTGCTATCTTTTCACATTCTGTTGACAGTGGGTATCTGAAGATAGCAGCAATTATCAGGTTCTATTCTTACTGTATGACTCAAAGAAAATGGAAGATAGCTGGGGTAAAGAGAAACATTTTTTTGATAGGCGCAGACTACAGTCAATCGTCACACTCGATTACTATGAAGCCTTCATTAATCAGAGACAAATGTCACATCCAAAGCATTAAGAGAGTAGACCATAGTGTGATGAAATGATTTGGATACTTGGATAGGATGAGTGTAGAAAGGCTGACTATGAGGAATTATGCATCATAACTGGAGGGAACAAGAGTGAGTACCTATCTACTCATGATAACTAAAGCATGACTGCCTGAGGCAAAGACTAGTGCATTGCACTCATCACATACCTTGCTTGTCCTATTATGTTATTGCCATCTACCACTGGACTCATTTTGTTATATTTAATTCATGACTGATTTAGTGCTCTACTTAAGCATCCATTTAATTTCTTTCTAAATGTCTTGATGCAAACTCCAAAGGTATTCCTAATTTCATTAAGTAAAACAATGAATGGCCTCTATCTTTCTAACAAGGCATTTACTAAACTTTGTTTGTTATGTGGTGTGAGGTGATTTGATCAAGTAAGTAATAAAAGGGTAAGAGAGAGTTGTGATAATAATAAGAGTGTGGGTGAAAAAGCTTTTAAGAAGGTGTGCTGAAATGGTTTGGACACAGGGGTAGAATGAATGCAGAGAGGATAACAAAGAGTATACACATATTTGTCAGAAGTGGAAGGAACAAGGAGTAGAGAAACACAAAATTGGAGATGGAAGAATGGAGTGAAAAGATTCTGATTAACTTAAGCCTCAACATGCAGGAGGGTGAAAGGCATGGAAGGGATAAAATAAACAGGAAGAACATGGTACACAGAGGTCAACTTGCTATCAGTGGACTGTACCAGGGACTGCGAAACACCTTGGTGAAATCATGAAAAGGTCTGCAGGGTTTGTTGCAGAGAGAGTGCAGTGGTTTTGATGCATAGCACATGACAGCCAAAGAAGGGATGTGAGCAAATATGGCTTTTCTTCATCTGTTTCTGGTGCTACTTCGCTAACGTTGGAAATGGTGATCAAGTATGAATAAAAAATTTTTTGGATATTCCTAGGAATATGTGCTAATAAAAAAACATCTAAAACTAACCAGATACTACATGGCATTCATTGTAAAGAAACTATTACTTAACATGATAAAAAGTAAAATCATTCCATACAATTATTCAATACCTACCAATATAACAACCTGAAAGTTATGATCCAGTATTTCTTTTGCTCTCCGAGATAAAAGGTCATAACTCATGATGACCACCTCAGCTCCATCGAAGTGGTCCCGTCCACTACCAACCACAATGATGTCAGGCTTATTGACTGACCCCACCCACCGCTCTATTGCATTAACCCATGAATATCTGTAAAGGAAATATAGTTCACTGAAGTGAGCTTCGAAAGAAGACTGGTGTGAAGAAATATCAGGAGAGATTGAGTGTAGAATGGCAGAAGGTGAGAACAAGTAAAGTAAGGGGAGTGCGTGAGGAAAGGGATGTATTCAGGGAAGCAGTAATGGCATGTGCAAGAGATGCATGTGGCATGAGAAGGTGGGAGGTGAGCAGATTAGGACCGGTAGTGAGTAATGGGATGAGGAAGTAAAGTTGTTAGTGAAAGATAAAAGAGAGGCGTTTGGATGATACTTACAAGGAAGGAGTACAAATGACTGGGAGAAGTTAAGAGAAAACAGCAGGAAGTCAAGAGGAAGGTGCAAAGGTTGAAAAAGAGAGCAAATGAGAGTTGGGGTGAGAGAGTATCATTAAACCTTAGGGAGAATAAAAAGATGTTTTGGAATGAGGTAAACAATGTACGTAAGACAAGAGAACAAATTGGAACGTCAGTGAAGGGGACAAGGGGAAAGTGATAAAAGGGAGTGAAGGAGTGTGGAAGAGATGAAATGAGTATTTTGAAGAACTGTTGAATGTGTTTGATGATAGAGTGGCAGATGTAGGGTGTATTGGTCAGGGTGAGGTTCAAAGTGAGAGAGTCAGAGAGAGTGGTTTGGTGGAGAGAGAGGAGGAGGTGAAAGCCTTGCAAAAGATGAAAGCCAGCAAGGCGGCAGGATTGAATGGTATTGCAGTTGAATTTATTAAGAAAGGGGGTGACTGTGTTGTTGATTGGTTGGTAAGAATATTCAATGTATGT
>JAYMFT010102373.1:0-12500 GCA_038088735.1 Panulirus argus
TATATACACACCCTAGGTTAAGGTAGATACCGAGTTTATCAACCAGACGCTAAGGGAGGATGAACAGCTGGGTTGACTGCGGACCAACCGCCGCGATGAGGATTCGAACCTTTTGCTGGCACGACCCCTGGCTGCGCGTGAAAGCCTCACGGTCAGCATCGGCGAACGCGCTACATGTACCACAGAGGTCGTGGACCACCAGGTCTCCTGTCGTCTGTCCTTCCCAATGTACTCCTCCACGTTCTATAAGACCCTTGAGCATGGCGTGTAGTACCCAGGTGACGACACTGGTGATGGTAATGATGTATGAAGAAAAAAAAAAACCCGCTGTTGTCTTCTACGGCTCACGTTCTCTCCCTCTACCCTTACGCAATACTGGCTGCACGACCACTACTCCTAACCCATATATCCTCCTCCATCGTGAACCACCTGATTGATATCACCTCCTCTTCGTTCCGACGCGAGTGTTCCTCGCTGCATTTTTCGTCCGGCCGACCTGTCACGACCAGTCCATGTACCTCAGTGTGTACGCTGCCTTGCGGTGCAGGACTTAAGACTCCCTATATAGCAGCAGCACTCCAGCCGCGCCGCGCCCTCCCATACCACGCCTTCCCATGTCACGCCCGTGTGCACCTCGGTTATCAACACGTGATAATCAGATCTGCAACAAATATTCCCCGTCGTGCCATCGGGGAATGTAAAGGGTCGGTACCTTTTGCGGATTTGCAACATCATCACATTCTTAAGCGTATGAATCATTTGACTTACTCTCCCGTACAGAGTATGGCTTACAGCTCCCATACGTTTCAACGTTTGTACGTTCACGGGTTTGCAGGTTTTTTTCTTTTTGCGTTGCAACATCTCTGCCAAGGTTAGCTGATGCCTTTGTTTGAATTGGTCTACCTCTGTGTATATGGGCTGATACCTTTTCTTGCTTTGAGCCTGTGCATCGCCCTGGTCCCTCCAGTCTGCTGCTGCCTTGCATCACAAAACTACAGTTGAACTTATGTATCTGTGGTGGTTCACCTTACGTATGTGCCTTGTTGGTATTACGAGGCCAGAAGGTGGCAGAAACGTGACCAATCTTAGGTGAACTGTCGCAGTGAATGGTGAGGCGACATGATTGAGATGACCTCGGGGTTTCACTAGCTGGAGTTGATGATGATATGGCAACATACTGTTCGGTGTATGGTTGTGTTTGTGTGTTGGTAAGGCGGCCATATGTGAGGTGAAGAGGCCGTGGTGAGGTGAGGTGAGGTGAGGTGGCCTTGTGAGGTAGTCAGCTGTAGGATTGACATGAGTTGGATGTCTTGTAAGGTGACTATATTTGATTCGGTCGTGTGTAAGGTGCTCATGGATGAGGTGGCCAGGTACAGACAGAGTCACCACACGAGGAGTGGCCCTGACCTGTGCCACGCGGAGGCCGCGCTGGCCAGGCCAGGTGAGGGCCAAGGCTGCCTAATATGTATAACGCGTCGAGGTAGAGGCTTTTTTGTCAGCCATCTGTAGTGTGGCGTAACGCTCCCGCCAATGTTGCTCTACAAGGCTCTTGTGACGCACCGTTTCGGTGTACCGTTGTGTCGTATCGTTTCGGCGTGCCACTGCGTCGTACCGTTCCACCTTTGGATGTGTCGCAGTGGCGTACTGTTCTTACAGATGTACCATCCTGTTACGGGATATTACCCCCCATCGTCACCAGTACAGTGACGTGCCAGCTGGATATACCATTTGGATAGATACTGGGACAAGTTGCCCAGGGCGTCTGGAACAAGGACCGAAGACATGGTGGTACTAACGTCAAGAACTCGGTTCTAGGGGGAAGAGCTCTTGCTCTTTATTCTTCATTCATTTCTTTTATGAAAAGATTGAAGAAAGACGAATAAAATCTGTACGGATAACCCTCTTAAGACAGGAAGAAAACGTAATTTCGCAAGAACCTGGATCGCTTCCAGTAAGATGTTAATATTATTTTCCAACGGATGGGATGCTGATGATGACAGGGAAAGATGAGAGCATCTGGAATAGCGTCTAACGGAAGTAGAAACATGACTCAGAATGAAGTTATGTCAGACTGCATGACAGGGAAGGATGGATATAGGAGTGACTGTGGCTGTAACTTGTGGTGGCTTCTGCTCGACCAGTCACTGGTTCGTGGTCTCGACTGGAAGGTCTGTGGCTGGTTAGTGGTCCCAACTGGAAGGTCTGTGGCTGATTTGTGGTCTCGAAGGGAAGGTCTGTGGCTGATCAGTGGTCTCGACTGGAAGATCTGTTGCTGGTTAGTGGTCTCGACTGGAAGGTCTGTGGCTGGTTAATGGTCTCGACTGGAAGGTCTGTGGCTGATTGGTGGTCTCGACTGGAAGGTTTTTGACTAATTGTAGGTCTCTACTGGAAAATGTGTGGCTGGTTGTGGCTTCTACCGGAAGGTGCGTGGCTGGTTGATGGCTTCACCTGGAAGGTCTGTGGCTGGTTATTGGTCTCTACTGGAAGGTCTGTGGCTAGTTGTGGCTTCTACTGAAAGGTGTGTGACTGGCTGGCGGTCTCTACTGGAAGGTGTGTGGCTGGTTGGTGGCTCCTGCTAGAAGGTCTGACTATGTGGTGGGAGCGAGAAGTCTAAAGGTGAGTGACGGCGCGTGTTGGTTGGCGGGGGGGTGGGGGACTCGCATCGTCAGGTACCGGCAGGGCCATTCATAACGTACTGCTGTGCCTCGTTAAGGCTCGCTGGGGTTACTCAGTGGCAATGGGAGACTCAAGTGTCACTCGATGTGTCAACTCGGCGAACGAAACGGATAATTATGAAGTGTTCGAGTAAGGTTATCAAGACGTCACTTACTCACACGACGCTCCCTTCACCCGTTGGTAGTGGGGCGGGCGCACTCATCCGTGTCTTCTGTGCCCAGGTTATCGTCTAGAGCTTTAGCCGTCGCTCCTGTGTGTCGAGTGATTCACACCACACGAGCATTAGCTGTTCCTTGGGGGGGGGGGTTGCATGATCCATGAAGTAGGCGAGTGAGTGACTTCCTAGAAGGTTGTAAACAATCTGGTATTTCATATCTGCCTGTTACTTTCTATTTCCATTTTTATCCTCATGAGGTGGTATCAAGTCCACTCGTGATCTGTGTGCCTTGTGCTGATGAGAGAACGGACTCGGCAAAAATAAACCCGACTGGAAAAACACCACAGATGTCTTTAGCCTTCCAGACCTCCGCCAGACGCCGCACAATCTGGATCAGCCGTCCCAGCTGTTGGGAATACATCAGGGCGCCCGAGGCACTTCAGAGCGTGCGTAAAGGCGCGTCATACAACACACGGGAAAGATACTTAAAGTTCTAGACCCTAGTCTGGACACACACACAAAAAAAAAAGTATCCACCCCACTGCCTTACTGAAGCGTAAGGCACGGGTGAGTGCGCCCGCCCCAGAAGCCGCTGCCAGCGAACGGCTGGTGGTTCTCAGCTTCGGCTCCCCACTGCAGAAAGCCCTGGCCATAATACGCCACGCGCATCACGCTGCCAGTTTGTTTATAGTGGAAAAAGAAGAAGAAACATACCCGATGGGCTGCTCGACAGCATGCAATGCTCTCAGCAACGGTTTAAAAAGTGGCAGTCCTCGCGAGGAACAATGGCTCCCGACGCCACCCTCCGCGGGAGAGTACATCAGCTCTTAAGAATGTCCCCAGGTTAAACATTATAGCTACTCACTCACCCTTTCACTGTCCACCAGTATATCAAAGCATAAACAAGGCGGTCAGCGTCGGGCAGGAGGAGGGGTGGTGGGGGTCGGGGGGGGGGACTCTCTCCGGCAGGAGGCTGTTAATCTCTTCAGTCAACCCAAGACGCTTACACTATACCCAACATGATTAGGGTTTTTGTCGGGGACTTTTTTTTTTTTTCTTTTCTATTTTTCTCAGCGTTTGGCATGTGGCCTTTTGTGTGAGAGTACTGAGGGAAGGTCAGGGGAGGTGAAGGGGGAAGGGGGGGTCAGGGGGAGGTGATGGGGTGGTGGTGGTGGTGGTCAGGGGAGACGAAGGAGGGTCCGGGAAGGTGACTGGGGGTCAGGGGAGGTGAGGAGGGTCCGGGAAAGTGAGGGGAGTCAGTGGGAGTGAGGGGGGGTCAGGGGAGGAGGTGAGGGGGAGGAAGGTGAGGTTAGGGTAGGTGATGGAAGATGAGAGGTGTGCTAGGGGAGGTAAAGGGAGGCAGGGTGGGTAAGGGGGAGGTGAGGGGAAAGCCAGGGTAGGTAATGGGGGGGGGCATGGGAGATAAGGGGGAGACAGGGAAGGTGATAGGGAGGCAAGTAAGGTGATGTGGAGACAGAGAAGGTGACGGGGAGGCAGGGAAGGTGGTAGGGAGACAGGGAGGCAGAGGAGGTTGTGGGAAGGTGTGGGGGAGGTAGGGGAGGGGACGGGGAGGCAGGGGAGGTGAGGGGAAAGTCAGGGGGAGGTGAAGAGGGGGTGTGGGGGAGGAGAGGGGGTTGGCGGTAAGGCCGTAAAATTACCTTGTCGGCCGCTCTAAAATACCTATAATTTGTAGTGGTTAACTGGCCCCACCACAGCCTGTGGTGGCGCGGGTTACCAGGACACCCTCACGTTCTGACACCTGAGGCACTTACAGCTGCACACCTGGCAGGTGCCACACACCTGACTGGTCATACACACGCGGCAGGTGCCACACACATGGCTGGTGCAGCACACTTAGTGCCACACACCTGTCCGGTACCACACACATAGTGCCACACGCCTGGCCGGTACCACACACATAGTGCCACACACCTGGCCGTAACCACACACACCTGGCCGGTACCACACACCTAGTGCCACACACCTGGCCGTAACCACACACACAGTGCCACACACCTTGCAGGTCCTACACGTCTTGTTACCGCACAACTTGCTGACGTCACGCACCTAGTTAAGAGTTACACCCCTTGTGTGTTGCCACACACCTATTTAACGTGCAAACACATTGCTGGTGTGGCACACCTGGTCAGTGCCACACACATAGCGAGGCCCACACATGTGGCTGGCTCTCCCTGCGTGTTTACTGCCACGCACCTGGTTGTTCTGACACACCTGGCGGGGTTTACACACCTTGTGGGTAACACGCTCACATAGTTTGTACCACACACACACACACACACCTTGATGGTGCCACACACAGCTGGCTAGTTAGAGCCAAATACGGCGCAGGCATGGATGGTGTCAGACAAGCCAGCTGGTGGCACACCGTCGGCTCCCGGGGAGAGGTGAGCGGTGTGTGGAGCGGCAGGTGGCTAAGGGGGGGGGAGAGGGCAGGTGGTGGTGGTGCGAGGGATCCATCTGGCCGGGACTGCCGCCGCCGCCGCCGCCACCACTGTGGCAGGAACGGTCAGCTTACCTTACTGGGCATGACAGCCTCCGCAGCCCGCCACACACACACACACACACACACACACACACACACACACACACACACACCTGCAGCTCCATCCCCCTCCCCCCTTCTATCCCTCTATCTTCTGTCTCTACTTTCCACTTTTCGGGTTTTTACCATCGTCTTCGTCTCGCATCCCCCCCTCCTCCTCCCTCCAACCACCACCAGCTTTCCTAACCTCACAGCGTATCATCAGCCCTCCCTCCCTCCCTCCCTCCCTGACCCAAGCCACACAGCACACACGGTGTGTGACCAGGTTGACAGCGGCGGCGGGGCTGGTCACACAGCCGCGGTGGCCATTACGCTCCCAAGGTGGTAGTAGTACCACCACCCCCACCACCACCCCAGCCCCGGCCGCCTCCCTCCCTGAGGCTGCTGATGGCAGATCAGATACACGAGTAATTAATCAGGGCCGTTGAGAGCGTCGGAGAGGAACCCGCGGCCTCTATATGGCCGCGCCATCAATACGTCTCATAGATTACGAACGCCGGGTTTGGAGCTCCGGGGCTGCGGTAGGCCCATTGATCCGACGCTTAATTGGGTCGTAACGACGTATAACTACAACCAGGGTTGTTAGACAGAAGAAACAGCCCGGGCGACAAAAAAGAAATCTCTCTCTCTCTCTCTCTCTCTCTCTCTCTCTCTCTCTCTAAAAATGCTTACGTCTCCTTCCCAGGTTATCGTCTGAACGAAACTAGACGGAGTTCCCCCGCTGACGAAGACGACCTACCATATTCCATTCTCCTGCTGTAGTGTCGCTTGGGTTCTCCACCTGGTGTTTGAAGATGGAGGCTTCTCGTCATCATCATCTGCTCTTGTGTCAGTCCCTCACCAGCTTGTGTTTTGGCTGCGTGTTTCGTGTGTGTGAGTGTGTGTGTGTGTGTGCTCGCGGTAGACTCACGCCAGGCAGTGGGTGGTGCCACCAGCGACCCACACCAAACAAATGGTACCAGATGGCTCGCAAGGCCTTCAACCAACTACGTCTCTTTCTGCGTGTGACGTCAAATTTTATGAAGGGCCACTTCACACCCGCTGGTAATCAGATGCCTTAGATTGAATGACGTCAATACCCGCCAGTGATACTGTCCTGGCCAACCTCCGTCTGTATCACTGATCCTGGTAGTGCTGGGTTGGGTCCTGTTCTGCTGACACTCCTGGGTAGGACCTGTCCTGCTGGCAACGTTGGGTCCTGTTCTGCTGGCACTGTTGGGTCCTGTTCTGCTGGCACTGTTGGGTTCTGTTCTGCTGGCACTGTTGGGTTCTGTCCTGTTGGGACTGTTGGGTCCTGTCCTACTGGCACTGTTGGGTCCTGTCCTGTTGACACTTGGGTTCTGTCTTGCTGGCACTGTTGGGTCCAGTCCTGCTGGCACTGTTGGTTCCTGTCCTGTTGGCACTGTTGGGTTCTGTCCTGCTGGCACTGTTGGGTCCTGTCCTGCTGGCACTGTTGGGTCCTGTCCTGTTGGCACTTGGGTTCTGTCTTGCTGGCACTGTTGGGTCCAGTCCTGCTGGCACTGTTGGGTCCTGTCCTGTTGGCACTGTTGGGTTTTGTCTTGCTGGCACTGTTGGGTCCAGTCCTGCTGGCACTGTTGGGTTCTATCCAACTGGCACTCTTGAGTTCTGTCCTGTTGGCAACGTTTAGTCCTGTTTTGCTGGCACTGTTGAATCCTGTCCTGCTGGCATTGTTGAGTTCAGTCCTGGCACCATTGGGTCCTCCCCTGTTGGCTCTACGATATCCAGCTGGCACTTCTGTGTCCTGCTGTCACAGTTATATTCAGAATAGCAAGGAACCTTTCCGAGAACTCCGCTCAGCTCACCGGGAGGCTGTGTATCATCTGTCATGTTTACCATCAGCCTCACATGTAGGACTACCACAGGTATCAGCTACCAGTCCCTGGGGTGGATCAGGTCCACACAGCTTCTGAAAATCACTCACGCTCCTCCTCAACCCACGTTCAGCGTGTTTAAAAGTGAAACACGAGCTTCCACACTGATTGAATTTTAGTTTTAAGAAATATATATTGTCTTGATATACACAGACAAAGCATACCAATGACAGTATGTGTGAGGGAAACATATCTGGTTCGTTGCTTTTCACTTCTCCATTCTGCACAACAAGTCGAGTCGTCGTGCAGGTCGAAAGCAGTTGCAACTACTGGAGTCTATTTCACCTGTGGTACTCCGGCCCAGGCAGATGCTGTGTTTGCAGCCATTCGGGAAGTTGGTTAAAAGCTGTTAGGTCAGTGAGGTATGGATCTGGAAGACTTCAAATGTTGAAATCATCTGAGAGTAACGGGCATAGAGAGGTCACGTCGGAGAGTTGGCGTGTATGCTTCGTACATGCAGGCAGCTACAGAGACTTGGAACGGATCTACAGATAATGTGGTGGAAGTGCCACTTAGCAGGTTTATATACGAACTTCAGTACATTAGTTACCCGATTGATCACTAGGTGCTACTGAGCCAGAGGCAATAACAAAACAATTGAGGAACTGTGTCTCTTGCCTTGAGACTTTCGAATGTCCAGTCCCGAGTGTAAACTTTCTAGACATCAACCAACGACACCCAAGATGGGAATGGTTAGGAAATAAATAGTATGGAGGGGAGAGACCCGCCCTAGATTGGTACAGACGAACACTTGCACACAAAAGGCGACTCCTTAGGCTGTGTGATAGGGACTTCCTTAAGCAGCAGGTAACAGAGCCCACCAGAAGGGACAATACATTGGATTTAGATCAATGTTCACAAATAAGGTAAACCCGTAGCGCACGTGTGTCCTATGCTGGTTGCGCGGCTGTCTTCTGACCTCACAACTCAGACCAATCTGTGACCAAACTTCCACGGTGAGGACTTGATTTATCGGGTTGTCTGATGCAGCAGTTACCCATTTAGTACTTGTTGCTCTCAACCCGCTTGTCTGGTACGCCCTGGAGGAAAGTCCCTAGTTTCTTTTCAGAAAATCCCGGAGTTCTTCCCATCGCGCTCGTTGTACTAGACGGTAGTGACTGGAACAGGCTTAGGCCCCTGGCACCTACACCAGTTTTCCTAACGTGTCCTTCGGAGTCCTTGCTTTTAAGAGGACCTCATCTGCAAATTCCATCCAGGTTGTCATTCTGGTGAGAAATTTGATGAACACACACACACACACACACACACACACACACACACACACACACACACACACACACACACACACACACGCACACACAGACTTTTGCAACCAACCACGCACAGACACGCACACATTCACCGACACAATGCACTCATACATAACAGTGTATGTATTGTAATATGAATTCAGGCAAACCAAATGCGAAGGGATGGATGTGGCAAAGTGAGGCCCAAGGTATGACTATCATCCTGCAGGGAGGCAAGATACGACTATCATCCTGCAGAGAGGCAAGGTATGACTACTATCATCCTGCAGGGAGGCATGATACGACTATCATCCTGCAAGGAGGCAAGATATGACTGCTATCGTCCTGCAGGGAGGCAAGATACGACTACTATCATCCTGCAGGGTGGCAAGGAATGACTACTATCATCCTGCAGAGAGGCAACATACGACTGCTATCATCCTGCAGGGTGGCAAGGAATGACTACTATCATCCTGCAGGGAGGCAAGATACGACTACTGTCATCGTGCAGGGAGGCAAGGTATGACTACTATCATCCTGCAGGGAGGCAAGATACGACTATCATCCTACAGGGAGGCAAGGTATGACTACTATCATCCTACAGGAGGGAAGATATTACAACTATCATCCTGCAGGAAGGCAAGGTATGACTACTGTCATCCTGCAGGGATGCAAAATGTGAATGCTATCACCCTGCAGGGAGGCAAGATGTGACTGCTGTCATCCTGCAGGGAGGCAAGTGCAGGAATCGTTCCTGCGGGAGGCTCTGAGGGCGGACGTCATGCTCCGTCTGTCGCTACAACCCCACATCGGGAGAGTGGCGAAGGAAGGGGAATTATATACTGGTGAACGTAGAAAGTGCCTTCAGGTACAAGGACAAACAAATGCTCACACAAAAAAAATGTATACGTATATTAAGTGCAGTACCTGTGTGGTCAGCCCACTTCAAGAGACGTAGTAAAGATTTGCTGGAGAGGATCCTGAGGAGGGCAGTTGCAATATGGTCCTTGAATACAGGAGTCAAGCAACAGGAAGACTTCTACAGCCACAGATTTATTCACACTGGCATAAGAAGAAGAAGAAGAAAAAGAAGGGGGGACATAACAGCTTTAAATTCCTAACTGTACTCGAGAAGGTCGACTTGGAACAGTCCTTTGAGATGGGAATAACAGGACGCTGAGCGAGAGTCAAAAGAGGCGATGTGAAGCGATGTACTGATACAGTAACAGGATCATTGAACAGAGAGGAAGTTGTGAGGCGGGAGCAACATAATGAAGTTCAAGATGCAGTATAGCAGGAAAGGGAAGTTGAAAGATGGGACCCCCGCCAGTGTATGATTTCCTCCCTCATGCTGAAATTAGTAATTACAAAGAGAGACAGACACGCAGGCAGAGGGACAGACAGGTGAATCAAATGTTACAAGAGTGCTTAGCGATCACGTGTTGGGCGATGTGGGCACGAGAGAGTGCGTGAGACCGGGCAAGTGTCGTGACCTCTGCTGACTCACAATGGCGACTCCAGGTCAAGAGGTCCCTCGCTCTGCGCACCCCCCGCCAGTCAGCCTCCAGGACCCAGTATCCCCCTTCCCCCCTCCCCCCCTACCCCCAAACCACCGCCACTTTCTAACGATCCACTTCAGTACATGACCACACCGTAAGACACCACCATCTCCACCTCCAGCACCTCCGTCGTCTGCGTCTTCTTCGTGGCGTCAGCTGGAGCGTCTCTCCGGCACCCCACTTCAGCCATGACAGTCTCCTGAAGTCGGTTACGACGGCGTAGTGAGGCCTTCACGTTGGACGGAGTGTAGCAGTTACGGGGGGGGGGGTCGGTCACGGAGCGTGTGTGTGTGTGTGTGTGCGTCGGGTTACCGAGTACAAGGCGGAGAGGTAAACTAATCTATTACGTGGGTCCTTATATATGGAGAGAATGTGGCCTGGGTCGTGGCCGAGGGCCGACCTGCCTTGTCCCACCTGGGTGGCCCCCCCAGGCTTACTTCCCTCCCTCCACCCCCACCTCATAGCCTTATTACCTCACCCGTAACGTTCGCACGCCACACACACACACACACACACACACACACACTCACGGGGCACCTGACGGCGTGGACCGCAAGCCAGAAGGTACCCGGACATGCTGTGCGACCACTCAGGGTTGTCTTAACAGTGTGTGCTGCAGCGTCTAGCCTTGGGACCAGCTCTCTTTCTCGTATATGATAATGGCAGTGACGATGGGGCTGCGGCGGGAGATACCACAGTCCGCCAAGACGATTCTGAGGTGGGAAGCAAGGGTACAACAGACGCTGAACATAACTGCAGGAGCAAGACGACACAGACAGACCAACAGACTTGGGCTTACAGACGGCACATGAATTTGTGCAAAGTTGCATAATTCAACAGTGGAAATTAGCGAGCTGCAGTATGAATTCTCTTAGGATGCAGGAGATTAATGAGGTAAAACCTGATGTGTGATACTCTTTCTAATGACCTAAAGCCTTGTCAATGGTGAAGTGAAGCAGTAAACAGGGCGAACAGAAATCCTGGGCTTCGTAGTTTGGGCATTTGAAGTCAGGTCTAAGGAAAAAACTGCTCACTTGTAGTTTTACAGTGGAGTGGTGCCTCCAAACCTTGAATACTTTGTCCTGTTTTGGTCACCCTCCTTGTGAAAAAGACAGATAGATTAAAAATGATACAGCGGCGAGCTAGCAGGATGATCGCCAGAATGAGAAACGCACCCTTCGACAGCCTACACCAAGATTTAAAACATAGTTTGCTTCGAAAAGAAAAAAAGATTAAGAGGTAATTTGATGCATGTAGTCGGCACAATCAATGGCTTTGAACACTAAATGTTAGCAGCGTTTTATAAGGCTAGATTTTTCCGATTTCACTAACTGTAATGCATACCAACTTGTTAGCATACGTTTTCCTTTCACTGAATCAACATATATGGGTAGATGAAAGCAACACCAGAGATACGTTTGAAAATAGGCTTGGCAAGTACTTGAAGTCCACAACTGACAGTTTATGCCTCTGTCGTTGCGTATAGAATGTACAAGTATTTCTCCTTATTTCACATTTTTGCTATTCTAGTCTTACAAACAGCCTGGAAAGGACCCAGAGGTCTTTCGATGTTAGTTATCCTCTGTATTCCGATGTGAACTAAAAGCTTCGGAACATGCTCTAACCTCTCAAGTGTGCCTTAAGGTGGTTCATGAACCACAAGGCTCCGGATACACTGTTACCTTTCAGGTGTACCTTATAATAGCTCATTAACCACAAGGTTCTGAACACACTTACCTCTCATGGGTACCTTAAAGTAGTTCGTGAACCAGGAGGTCTTAGACGCCGGCTCAGGTGTTCTCTTTACCTTTTATTTACGTTTTCCTTGATGCTGAGAGATGTTTTTCTACATAAGAGGTCACGTTATGACTGAAGTTCTATGGATAAAAAACTTGGACCATCAGGCTGTTGGATAGAGCAGCCCTCAGGTCCACTTACTTATTGTGGCGGAGGGGCACGCTACTGCAGATCCCAGATTTCCTAAAGTGGTTCCTTGGTGTACTTAGTGTACTCTCTTGTAGTGTTGTGGGCCAAACCGTGTAACCCCAACGCTGAGCCTTTACAGATTGTGGCTGAGGTTGTTGTTAAAGTGTCGGCAGTCCTCCACCTCTTTCTTCTTCAGCAGAAGGAGTGGTTCAGTTTCCGTGAAGCGTAGGTAGAAATTTAAGTTAAGAGCCACGTCAAAGATTTTTCCCTCACCCGTTTGGAATTTGCTTTGGGTGAGATGGCATCGGCGAGTCAATGGCAGTGGTCTTTAAATGTGCGCAATGACTCGTTCGGTAGCCTCACAATCATAAGAACCCAAGTTCGAAAGCTGGGGATGGTGCTGGGCGTCGGGCAGGAGTAACGAGGAACTGGTGTCCTCACAACCGTTGCCACGATCAACCAATCGCAGTGCACAGG
>JAYMFT010102384.1:0-13730 GCA_038088735.1 Panulirus argus
CCCCCCCCCCCCCCCCCCCCCCCCCCCCCCCCCCCCCCCCAAGCACCGGCCTCTCAACAACATCTCCCGGTACAAGAACAAGACCCGGAGTCCGACCCAGTGTCTGTCTGTCCTGCCTGCAGTCTTAGGAACTCGACCCCCCCCCCCACCATCTCATGGGACGTCGAACTACTCGGGAGTTGTAACCAACTTCTGCCGGTGGCCAGAGAGAGTCTGGCCGGTTAACGACCAGATGAAAGTTTTTCTTTTTTAATCTGGTCAATGGACGAAGCTTGGGCGTGTACCATTTCAAGGGAATTCACCTTTCCCTGCTGCTGGAAGTAGCGCAGCTTTGGGATTCAGGAGCCTCTGGAGAGAGAGAGGGCCTGGGTAACACCAGGACTCGGTCTTAGGAAGAGGCTCTGAGGTGATTATGAATGTATGAATGCACGTTGGACCCAATGGTTATCGGTAGCTGAACGGTCAGTGGGCCACGTTCGCGTCGTCACACACGCCCCAAAAATACATCCTAATGACCTCAGTGTGGCAGCGATCAAGTGGAGAGGCGGGCGGGTGGTTCAGCAGCAAGTCCTTCGGTCCTCAAACAGCGATCAGACCTTCCCATCCTCTTACTTCATCCTACCTCCTGACACCGCTCGCGTCCCCTGCTCCCCGACAGCCCGGAGGCACCTTTGGCAGTTGCCTACACACGCCACTTTACATCGCGCCCGATCAGAGGTCTTGGCGTGTCTTGCATCGTCCATCCCAGCTAAGGCCATGATCCCTCTCCAGGTCAGCCATTCTCCCCTCTCCCCCCAACTCCCAACATCCCAAAGCTGGCTGTACCAGCAGCATCTCCCAGCTTAAGCCCAGCGCGAGGCAAGGACCTCACGCCCAAGTCTCCACAAGTTGGTGCAGACGGCGAGGCAGCTGGTGAAGCAGCCACCAGTCCATAAACTTCCAAACTTCTGGGCCAAGATTCAATTTACCGCCGCCCAGATTTTCAAAAATATACACCGACCTCCAAAGTTGTTGGGGGTGGGGGTCGGGTGAGTGGGGGAGGGGGGAAGCTTCAGGAAGGACATCTGGCTCTTTAATGGCAATGATATAACACCACAAGTGTCTTCTAAGTGTTCCGGCCTTCCGCATCTCTTACATGAAGGAAAACATTGGGAATAAACGATCATTCCACATCACATCAGTCGTACTGACAGATATCATGTCCCCTGTGGTTGATATCGGTCTCTCTGTCTGCTCTTTTCTGTCGAAATCCGGTACGTGGCTTCCGTCTGTAGGACGGCGTCTGTCGTGCAGAAGCCACAGCCAACACCTGCGTCATCGTGCGTCATCACGCTCCTCCACACCTGCTGCGTCATCACACAGGGGTAAGAGTAATGCAAGCACCCCTGATTCTGGGGGGGTGTCATGTCATTGCCCAACACCACGTTACGTCAGCGGCAGCTGCGAAACCCATAGATCTCTGTGGCTTCCGTCTCAGAATAATGATGACATTCGAAGATATTTGGTTTACTCCATTACTCACTCCCGTGTCTTCGGTATACGAGTGGGTGGCAGTCAGTTTCCCACAGGCCCAGAGACACTCGGGTCACAAGACAAGTCTGTTGAATTCCATCGAGTTAAACAGACCTGTTGGCCAGACCCGATTCTCCTCGGGTTCTGTCATCAGCTACAGGTGGACCAGCGTTACGCTGCCACAACCCTTACACCCTCCGTGTGGTAGCCTTAGCAGAGCACAGCGCCCCCACACGTAACATGAACCGGTCACGTAAATCAGTGCGACTTATACTCATTCACGCTGATCCACACTGAAGCTGTGACAGGTCAGTCCACACCTGCTCCGAACGCGGAGCCAGCGGTCGCCAGACACCTCTCTCTCTCTCTCTCTACGCACGACATCAAACACATTGTTCGAGTTGACTTACCAATCACAGGCCTGGTCGAACCCGAGAGAAGTTTAAGCTTTCCGTGTGATTACCTGACTGGCGTCCCGAGAGCAGCAGCGAGCCAACTCATTTAAAGTTGTGTTGCGGGCGAGAGTCGAGCTCTGGTGACGCGTTACATGGCGGCATCAGAGAAGCACAGCTGGATACAGTCCAAGTATAGCAAAATGAATTTACAAAAGCGGAAAAACACGGATATAATTTCTCTCGGTGGGTGATACGTCTTAGATAAATCTAAATACTTGGATCTGAGGGTTAAGGATAATGTAAAATAATCGTCTGTTTGTAAATACGATCGCATGCCTCCCCTTGACACAGACAGACAGACATATTCACATATACACACGGGAACATCCCTCACCCGCAGTGGCACACTGGGTAGACATTTACGCAGTGGGGCCGTCCAATCTGGACAAGACATATGATGGCAGTGGGAGGCAGGTGTCACCGCCACTACCAACAATGCAAGGCCAGGCTCCCGTTGTTCTCCTCTCTTGTTGGGTTTCATGAATTTGGATTCTTGTATCTAGGCGCGAGAACCTGTGTCGGATTTGGCTGGCAAAAGGTAACGCATGAGGTCGAGTTTAGGTTCTGCTGGAGTTGGGATAGACCAGTGTGCGACCAGCTTGTAAAGTCTTGCCAGCCACTCCTCCTTATACAAGTGTGGGACGACCCTGGCGATGCTGGGTGATGGGCACACGGTCTGTCGTCCGAGTTCCTCGCTCTCCTCTGGGTCGATGAACCAATCTGCCAAGTTAGTCCCCCTGAGCCTTTAATCTGCAAATTGGTCACCTGGAATTTCGTTTCAATTTGTTCCGGTAAGTCTGATACACTCAGCTTCCATCTTCCATTACATCAGCTCATCCACTTTAATGATGTTATTTCAACCAATCCAGCAGTTCATCTTTCTCAGGAGTCTCTCTCTCTTTATGTCTGGAGGCAACTCGCATACGGCGGGAGCGCACAAGCACACCCAGGCCCCCCCCCCCTGTCACTCCTGGTCGTCTGGACGAGATAATACCAGATCTTTCAGTACGTCGGCTGAGGAGAGCCAAGCCCAGAGAATGGTTCTCATTTACTCTTCCCCTCTGGAGGATG
This sequence comes from Panulirus argus, assembly GCA_038088735.1. Taxonomy (NCBI): domain Eukaryota; kingdom Metazoa; phylum Arthropoda; class Malacostraca; order Decapoda; family Palinuridae; genus Panulirus; species Panulirus argus. The sequence continues at coordinate 3,039 of JAYMFT010102384.1, forward strand.
TAGAGGGGACGAGGGAGTCTCTGGTGGATGGAGAGTGGGTGTGGGGCTGTGGGTGTGGGGCTGTGGGCGTGGCTGAGGGATTGCTCTCTATGCACCGCGGTTCACATATACCGTCTGAACATACCATTCCCAGGAGTATTGCTGGAGGTGTCCTCCTCTTGTTTGAGGCGACCCTGGCAGCCACCCGAGGCCCATGACATCCTACAGTTGTGGCTGAGGTCCAACCACTTGTGGTGGTTGCCCTCTTAACGAGCAACTGAGGATGTCATGCCTCTGCCATACACCAGGTTAGACGAAGTTAGATATTACTTGAGTGAGATTCAATCCAGGTTGGCTGTCTATTGTTTCACTGTGACTGACAAAGACTCGGAAGCAGCAGTTGGGATGGTACGCATGTGACGTAGGGAACATCTTCTGTGTTGAGTGTCCGCCCGAGTTATCACCTCTCTCTTTTCCCCTCAACGCCTCCTGAGGCTTTCCGCGCCTTGCCCCTGTGCCCTTCCAGTCCGCCTCTCCAGACCTGTGCTGTCGGAGCCTCTCGGCCACACACTCAAGAAACTACCCGGCTCCTCTAAACGTACAAGCAAAAATGACTCGTAAATATTTAGACTTGTTACAAAGAGAGCAGCAGCAGCAGGAAGGTTTTTGGACGAGGCGGTGGCTCGTCTGGTATGCCGGGCGGCCAGGAATATACTTTGGATATTCTTGAGCATATCTTTACATAGGATGTGCGGTGGGGAGGAAGACCCCGAACACACATCGTTGCTCTCTTTCGTCACCCCAACACCAAGGGCACAACACAGGAGGAGGATTATCAAGGTAAATGTTATAATTATGTAATCTGTTAAGGCAAAGGTTGCTATGGTCACAGGAAACAGCAGATTCCTCCGTTGAAGTCCTGACCCAACACGACCATATGACGCTGGCCTCACAGCTTAACAAAGACCTCCTGTACCGTCGCCTTACAACGCAATAAAGTCCTACTGTACCGTCCCCTCACAACGCAACTGCGTTATACAGTACCGTCACCTCGCAACAGGAGGAGAGTCCTCGGGATCAACTACACCAGCCGTCTGGCTACCGTCCCAAACACTGGCTCGCGAACTGACATTGACCAGGACAGTGTCAGGAGAGGAGGGTGACCTCGCTACTGGTTGCTGGGCGAGCAAGGCACACGAACACTTGCTTCCTGGGCGGCAAGACGGTGCTAAGCCTCTGGTCCGACGCGTGTCGGTCGATCGGCGGTGGGAGAGGGGGAGTGGGGGGGAGGGGGAGGGAGGGGGGGGGGTCTACGGGTGACGTGAGACGGATGTAGCCTGAAACAGCTGATCAGATCTAGACTGTCGATGACTCCTCTGGTGGTTCCGAGTACTGGTATGAGATCACCTCTTGTCCTTCTCTCTTCTAAGATGGTTGAATTACGGTCTCGTAAGCGGCTCTCACAGGGTTGTTCATATTTCTCAGGTAGCTCGATGCTGTACTCTCTCTCTCTCTCGTCAACCACTGCGACCAACACTGGACGCGGTGTTCAGGGTGGGGACGCACCACTGAAGAATGAATGAGCGAGGATTAGTTCCCTAGACTTTAGATTCGAACGCCCTACTTAGAAAGCCTAAAAAAAAAAAAATAAATTTTTGATCGCCTTTTAAACTGCCCTGATCGCAATGCTTAACTCTTTTGGTCATAGGAGAAATATCAACACCCGTCTTTGCCTCATTTACCACTCACAGTCGAACGCGGTTCATCATATAAATCGTCTTTTCCTTTCTGCCGTCGATGTGTGAAACTTTGGACGTATCGATTTTGGCAGCAGACCTGTCACTCGTAAGAACAATCCATCCATCGTTGTGTCCCCGGCAGCCTGCAGGTGTGGGCGTACTGCGTCTGGTGTAGCTTTATTTCCCAGTTTATTTACGTCTGCAAAATAATGATGTCTCACGACGTAGCCGACTCCGAGCAGGTCCCAGAACTAACCCCTGCTGCACTCCACTTGTCACGTCCTAACCATTCTGAGGCTTACTCCGTCGTCAGCGTGGCCAGTCGACAGATTTTCTAGCCAGCGAGGTATAGACTTATGTCTACCATGTATACCTTTATGCTAAAGACTGACTGACATTTGAGTTAAGACTTTCTGATGATAGACGGCAAGAAGCGCTTGACTCTCACCCCACACATTGATTACGTCACAAGAAAAGACAAGCAGATACGTCAGACACGAGCGTCTGCGTCGAGCCAATGCTGAACATCGTTAATTAAATGACGATCCTCTGAATTATTCACAGTCTTGTCTTGACTGATGGTTTCCATAAGTCTGCCAACTTCGGACGTCGAGCTAACTGGAAGGGAGGGAGGGAGGGAGAGAGAGAGAGAGAGGGGGAAGGGAAGGTAATATAGATGGGGAAGGCGAGAGGGAGCAAGGGAGGAGGAAGGATGGAAAGAAGATAGGGAGGAAGAGAGGGATAGGGAGGAAGAAGAAAACGGGGAGAGAAGAGGGAAGGAAGGGATAGGATAGATGGATGGAAATATCGGGAGGAAGAGAGAGAGAGAGAGAGAGAGAGAGAGAGAGAGAGAGTTGGGGTCATACTAGATGGAGAGGAAGGGGACAAGCCACAAATACCGCAAACAATCAAAACTTTGCACCACAAAGAACTGGAAACACCCTGGGTGATGGCAACACTGACCGGCTCTAAACGGTGAAGGTCAGCACCGCTGGGGAGGCTGGTAACACTGCAGCCAGCCTCACTCTCTGCATGGTTCTCGAGGAAAATGCTCAAGTGTGAGAAATCTCCTCGATTTCTTTACCATAAATCTAACACTTGTGATGAGAGGAAAGCAGATGATGTCATCTATTTAGATCTTCAGAAAGTATTTAGTAAAATCCCGCATCAAAGTTCACAAGTAAAAGTAAATTCACAAGGTATAGATGAGCTTGTGCTTTACTGTGGTGATAACTCTGGCTGACTGGGTGTAAACAAAGAGTGGTGGTAAATGGTAGAGTCCCATAAAGGTCGGACGTAACAAGTGGTGTGCCACAGGGGTCAGTCTTGGGACCAAATCTATTACTCGTATACATCACTGACATTGATAATGGGCTGTGTTGTAAGATATTAAGATAGAGTAAGACGATATACCTAGAGGGGAAACAAAGCTACAACATAGCCCGAAAGCCTGCAGCTGCTAGCTATCGTAGGCGAACTGTTAAACTGGACTCACGGGTGGCAAATGTATTTTGATATCAGGAGGCAGGTGCTGAGTACATACGAGATGGTGAGCTACGGTGTGAATTCTGCCGAGTTACAATTTCTCAATGACGACAAAGGACGTAGGTACAATAATCTCCGGTGACCTTAAGCAAATTAAGTGGTCAAAAAGGCGAGAAAAAAAATTATACGATTCATAAGAAAGTCTTTCGGTATCAAGCCTAAGGAACTAAAATCCTCACTCTTATCAATTCAGTGTTGCTCCCTCACCTTGAACACTGGGCTCCCTGTCGGTCACCTGACTTGAAAAAAGGAAGGGATAATAATGGACAGTTTACAGACTCGAAACACAAAGATGATTCGCGGACTGAAGAACAAATCCTATGAGAGTAGACTGAACGACTCAAAGTTATTAAGCTCCGGAAAGAGAAGGTTATAGAGGTGATCTGATACAGGTACTCAAAATTGCATTAGTCTTTGATAATCTCGATCTTTTATGTTATTTAAAGCTAAGTTTCTTTGATTTCTTGCGAGAAAAAGTACAATGGACTGAGGGGTTTTACCTGGGCGAGGGGAGTATTAACGGGGCCTGAGGGGTAATACTACCAGGGCGAGAGCCAGGGCGAGGAGTATTACCAAGTCCTGAGAAGTATCATCAGGGCCTGAGGAGTATCACCAAGGCCTGAAGGGCATCACCAGGGCCTGAGGAATATTACTGGGGCATGAAGAATATTCCCAGGGCATGACGAATATTACTAAGGCCTGAGGAATACTGCTAGGACATGAAGAATATTCCCAGGGCATGAGGAATATTACTAGAGCCTGAGAAATATTACTGAGGATTATTTCTAGTGCCCGAGGAGTATTTCCAGGACCTGAGAAGTATTTTCAGGGCATGAGGAATATTACCAGACAAGAACAGTGTTGCCAAGGCAAGAGGATGCGTCAGAGCCAAGAAACAGGAGAATTATGAACCATTATGTTCTAACTTTACCACAGCGTCGGGGAAGGTAAAGCAGGGAAATTATGTACCACAGACACTGTCCAGACTCCACCGCAACACAACAACACCGCTAATGTAATTCTTAATTAACTTACTTTCTGCGGGGGAGAGAGAGGCAGAGAGTCGGCAGCCATATAGTAAACTTTAATGTGTGTCTGCCGTCGCTACTGCAACACTACTACCGATCTGTCTTGTCTTGTGTTGCGTTGTGTTGTTTTGAGACACTGTTGTGTCTGGCTTGTGTTGTGTTGTGTTGTCTTTAACCACTGTTGTGTCTGACCTGTGCTGTAATGTACTGAAACACTAACGTACTTGTCTTGCGTAATTTTGTCTTGAAAGACTACTGCGTCAGTGTGTCCTGTGTTGTATTTGTCTTGAAACAACTTAGCGTCTTCCTGTCTTGTGTTGTTATGTTGTCTCTATACACTGCCGTGTCTTCCTTCTCATACTACTGTCTGTCTGTAAGCATCAAGTATGTCTGTTGTGTCTGGAATGGTTGGTCTGTCCTTCTGTCTTCAGGTGTATTTCTGTCTGTTTTGAAACACCTGTTTGTCCGTGTGTCATGAGATATTGTCTGTATTAATAGATCTGTCAATTCATACTCCTGTTCTAGAGTACTTGCAGTGTTTGTCTGTCTTTCTGTCATATGATATTCGTCCGTACGTACGTCTAATGATATCAATCTGTCTGTGTCCGTCTCTGTCCCCTCTCGTCTGTCCACTATTCCTGTGGAACTCCACCCCATCACCAGAGGTGGAGACAATCACACGCCTTGCCAAAGGACTCCACTGACTAACGGTGAAGCCCACATCAAGAACAGGCCTTAGGTAAAACATGGAAAAGGTTCAAAGATATAGAGAGGAGAACAGATGAGGACGAATACTCCGTGTTCTGCAGGGGGTGGAGAACCTCCCCTTTCAAAAAGGACAACTCGTGGGTGTTTTAGGAAGATATGAGGTGGTGGGGAGTTCCACACAAGTCAGTAATGTGCATTAAGAAACATTCATCAAGACGGGTTGCCCTTGATTGCCAGATGTCATTCAGTGATCATGCGATGCACTGGCTTGCCTGCTAGCATTACAGTGCCTAGCTCATAGCGGGGGTCGACACACATATAGCTCGTTCTTAGGAGCAGCAACTAGTAATATCTCTGTAAGACGGGAAGAGTACAAGCCTCTGGCGGCGCAGGGCATGTGGGTCTGTTTTCGAAGGTCAGACTGGGAGAGTTAGTAAGTCGGACTCAACTCTCTCAAAGTAAGCATGTGGAACTAGAACCTCCCCAGATAGGAAAACAGTACTCTAGACAAGACGGATCGTACTTGTATTATCGAAGTAACAAGCGAGAATAGAATTTTTTGGCAAGTTTCCTAAAAAGTCTGCCAGTTTTTGAAGAGGCAAACTTAGCTATCTGTGTAAAGTGAGATTTCAAAGGAGATTTTTACATGTTCCAGTACTATCGTATGTGTTACCGAGTCGAATGGTGGAGTTACAGAGCCGTGAGTGGAGGGATGGGAGCTTTGAGTGGCTTTGGAAAGACATGGGAAGAACGTGGGTTTCAGAGGCACTAAATGCAACTAAGTTACGTCTGCTCCACTGGGAAATCCAGTTTAAATCAGAGCTCGTAGAGGCAGCTGTGACGAGATGTACGTATGTTGAGCTAAGAAGATGGAATAGACTTGAGAGAAGTTGAGGAACGGCGTGATAACTCGTCAGCGAATGATAGAGAAAGGAAAATATAGGCTTGCGGGAGAACCCCTAAGGGACGCCTCTGTTGGTTCGGAAGGAGGAAGTTCACCGGGCAATAATTACAGACACACAGACCAGCCAGTGTGGCTGGTGGACATGAGGGAATAAAGTGACCGAAGAGAAGCAAGGAAGACTAACCTGGAGATCAGGCTACGATGCCACACGTTGCTAAGAGCTTTTGGATGAGCAGACGTTACCAAGATAGGAGAGGAGATCAGCGGGTGGGTCTCGCCCTTCGCGATCCACACTGGTGATCAGAGAGACGACCGAGAGATTTTCAAGAGACTCAGTCGAGGAGATCGGAGTTGAGGAGAGATTCAAAGACTATGGGAAATAGTAGAAATCAGAGCAACAGGACGTTAGTTGGAAGTGGTTTAGAACGGGTCTACCCCTCTGCTGGGGATAAAGAATAAACCAATTCATTTTTTTCAAAGCAGAAAAAAAGTTTTGGTGTTTTTAAAAAGTGGAAAGGATTAGAAGGGAAAGGCGCAGCAAGTCCTCAAACACCCTTCAAAACACGGGAAGGGAAGCCGTCTGGTATAATGCGTTTTGCGGGTGTCTCTAGAAAGAGAGAGAAGTATTTTCTCATTTTTAGACCACACGAGTCAGAGACGGTACTTAAAGGTATGGAGGAGTCAATCAGACACGAGTTACGGGGTGAGAGAATGCCAGTGTCTCCCAAAGAGAAATCAAAGTAGGAAAAAGAGAAAACCAAAAACCGTCCTCTGTCGGAAGGAGAGAGAACTATACTAACGTCAAAGAAGAAGAAAAGAAAAAAAGTAATGTGGCGGTTGTTAGAGGCGCTTTGGCTAAAGACCAAAAAAAATAAAAAAGACTTATCAGCGGATGAAAGGGAAGGGTTCTCGCTCATCCTTTGGATAAAGGAACGTTTCGCTTGACGGATGACATACGTACCGTCCTGCAGCGAATCCGGTCTCTGATGACGTCACTACGTACCATCGGCATCGCCACGGCCGCTACCATCATCACCACTTGGTCATAACCATCACCATCGTTGGTACTACCACTACAACCATCATTATTACTGCCATATAACCAGCATCATCACCGCTGCCACCATCATTGCATCGTCTACGGCCACCGTCATCACTACCATCATCACCGGCATCACCACCACTACCACAAACATCGCCACAGCTACAACCATTATCATCACTACCACCACCATCATCATCGCTACAATCACCATCATCATCTCCCGAGCATCTGATTTACGTCAACATTTTCTTTGCCTTCCATCCACACTCTACCACTCCTGAACAGGTATGTTTCAAAGACGTTGGGAGATCGGATATCAATTACTTTGTCTAAATAATTTCTAAAACTTTTTCTTTCATACCTGCATTATTCTCCCGCTTTAGCAAGGTAGAGACAGGAACCAACGGACAATAGCCTCATCTTCACACATCCACTCTCTAGTTATAATGAATAAAGCACATAAACCCAAACTCACCATCCTCACACTTCACAAACCCTGTTCAGCCCACCGACAGCACGTCGTCCCCCGTATACCACATCGCTCAGGTTCTTTCAAGTATTCTTCTCTGTAGCATTTGGGTGTAAATGATACTGAGGGATCTTTTAGGATGAAAAATCGTCGGCCAGTTACCCAAGTCTGGTATATCCGTTTGGCCCACGGGCCAAATAGGTTCAGAGAGGCCAGGGGGTCCACCTGCAGCGCGAGGCAGGGGCAACCCAGCAGTGGCCAAGTGAGCCTCATTTTCACACGACCATCGACCAAGATTCATTGGCCACTCGGGCCAGTCCCAGCCCGGCGTTAACCCGAGAGCTGGCCAATTGGCGGCTAATTCAGAGCCGGTAATGGCCATTGGAGAAGACAATAACACGCTTGCCAGCGGGAATGACTTTGTCTTGAGCATGCCATGTACCTACCGCCCCAGCACCCACCTCACCGGTACACACACACACAAAACCTGGTTACCAGTGCACACCTCACTGCCAGTACACACCTACCAGTACACATCTGGCTACCAGTGCACACACCACTACCGGTACACAACTGGCCACGAGTGTACACCAACGGCCGACAGTGGTACGAGAACAACCTCCGGTGCAGAGTAACAACAGGCAACAGTGGTAAGGGGAACAGCCTCCAGTACAGAGTAGCAACGGTCAACAGTGGTAACGGGAACGGCCTCCAGTACAGAGTAGCAACGGTCACCAGTGGTAACGGGAACGGCCTCCGGTACAGAGTAGCAACGGTCAACAGTGGTAACGGGAACGGCCTCCGGTACAGAGTACCAATTAGCAGGAGTGTTGATACAGCGGCCTGGCCAAACATACCAGGTGAGACATACAGATATGTGCCTCCTCTATGTCATCACGTACCCACGCTCACCCACTCTCACACTGCTCTCCCACAACTCCGTCCAGTTACGTAGAAACTCTAAATATACATTTTCTCCCTGCACCAACTCCACTATTTCCTCTCAGTTCTAAAATTGCGAAACGGGTAGAAAGAAAAGCGCTCTGTGAATCAATTTGGTAAGTCACATCCTTAATTGACAGCAATTATTAATTATGTCTCTGAATTAGAATATGATTTGATTATTCCACACGCTATGAGGAACGGACCTCCGTTGTGTACCGGTCTGTGATGCATTTACGGGCCCCTATGGGGCCGAACACGTACAGGTTCGAATCCTGGCCGTGGCAGTCTGTCCGCAATCCACCCAGCTGTTCATCCTCGCCTACGGGCCTGGTCAATAAACTGGGTGCTTGGCTTAAGGTATATTCGGTCGTCTGTGACACTTCAGCTAACATAAGAAAAAGAATAATGGATACAGCACCAGCAAACCAGCCATTCTGGGGACACAATAGCGACTGTAAAATGTACACTTGGTACAGGAGTACACCAAGAACAGCATCTGAAGAACAAGGAAACCTATAGAGAACATGAGGGTTCTTGAAGCCACGTATAGTCTCATGAACTCTGGAAAAAAGCTTTTGGGTTCTTCATCTTTAAGGTATACCCAAGCACGAGGAGCAGGCGCATAAAATATAATATAAACATCCGCATAATCTATACGCTGCACCTCGTGTCTGACAAGCACATCAATTTACAGCTGTTCTTAAAAGCTACTCATTTACGAAAAGACGCAACAACACTCTTAGTCCTTCTCCTTGGTTGTCAGTCCAGCGTCCACAGGTGGACTTCGAGGGATGACGCAAGCCTTACGTACACCGGCAGACGATCACGCCTCACTGAGGCACATTATTACTACAGTACGTCACGACTTCGAAGGTCACTTCGAAGTGGTCTGCGACGGTACTTTGCACGCCAGACTGCAGACGAGTCTAGAGGATTCGACGGGAGGCTTCTGGCTCTATGAGAAAGATGGCTCACGAAGAGGAGGCTGTCGAAGTGCGGCGAGAAATACGTCCAAAAATGAAAGAGCCGAAGAGTTCCGTCCTCAGTCTAATCCAGGGATCTTGCCAACACCTGAGGTGGTCCACTTCTTAAGGACAGATGGTTTGTCACTAACCTGCCAGGCTTCTGGAAGACAGACAGACTCGGTACAAGAACCAGGCACAATGTCTTGCCTTATTTTGACCAATCAAGACTGCCAGGTTCTTGATTATGGACACAGACTCTCGGATTAATTCAGATGTCAGGTTCAACTCTTAACGTCACCTTTCTCACCATCATTCTTACTGACCTCTACTCTTACTCCCATCTCCTCATTGTGCACAGTAAAATTTACATTGCAATCTCCCTTTCAAAAACCTGAGTCTTACTTTCATTCGTATCTAATTTCGGATTCTTCTCTCTACCTACACCACTGAAGTGAACTGCTTTTCTATCCAGCTTTTCTTTCCCTTTTCCCGAGAACAGAACATCCATTATCTGCACAGAACAACAACGACAGCTTTCCATTCTGTTACCCTATGAATAAGTATTTTACCATTATCACCCCACTTGCTCTTAACTCACGTAATGACCTATAATAATAATAAATAATAATAATAATAATAATAATGATGATAATAATAATAATAATGATAATGATAACAACAATGTCATGCGTCTGCACATCTCAGGAATCCATTCTTTGTGGAAAGTGCTAACACACACACATACATAAACACACCATCCCTGGCAAACAAAGATGGTACCAGAATTAAGAGAGCTGAGTCACAGTAAGAGGTTAGAGTCCATAAATTCTCCTACCACAGAGGAAAGAAGAGTAATCGGTGACGTGATCACAGTCTCTCAAGTCTATCAACTTTAATTTTACGATGTCGACAGTGACCACTCTTGGACAGAAGCAAAGGTAGAACAACCAGTAGTCGTAAATTGAAACTAAGCTTGGAACATGTTAGAAAAGGTATGATTTTATGGTATCACACTGTTTGATTGAAAGGAGTAAGACATATGATGAAAATGTGAATCGTTGGAGTATATATAAAAGTATACAAAAGTAGTAAGAAAGTACAGAAAGTTAAAAGAGAGATGGGACTCCTCGAGTGTAAAAGTCTCTACCCGTTCCGTACAAATAGGTATGTACAGCACAAACAAACTTATGCATACACATGTACAAATACACAGGCATATTGAAACACCCACGTACACAATGCTATACACATAGATACGTACATATAACGAAATTAACGATGCTCCACGCGTTATTAGTGTGTGTGTACTCGGTTGTGAAGGAAGGAGTATATATATATATATATATATATATATATATATATATA
>JAYMFT010102395.1:0-13730 GCA_038088735.1 Panulirus argus
TATATATATATATATATATATATAGCTCTAAATCTACGAGGCTTAATGAAAGGTGCACGTAGATATGCAGTGCACTAGCCTTAAGGATAAGCGAAATTGTAGGTTTAGATGTATATATGAGGTTACACGGCCACTGATTTAGAAGTGTGTGTACGTTTGATGAATGTAGGTTAGGATACCCAGATCGAGAAGTGTAGATATACAGCCACAGATGTGGGTATGAATGCAGGGCTGTAAGTGTAGAAGTAAAGAGCAACGTTCAGAGAGTGTAGAGGTATACACACAGAGCCCCAGAGGCTGGGGTATAACCGTGAAGGTGTAGGTGCTGTGGCGTAGGTGTAGAGGTGTAGTTGGTGAGATACTATTGTAGTAGTGTACTTGGGATTCCATGGAAAAGACAGATTGTAGAAGACATGATGGTCTGCAAAGAGACCATATCGTGGAGGACGGGATTACAGGAGAAATAACAGAAGACCAACTGGTCTATGACGAGATTATCCACTGGAGGACACTAACAGTTCTCTATATAGATGGAGACAGCTCTTCCCTACCACGTGGCACTCTCATCCAGCTAGAAAATAGCTCTGAAGGAGCGCCATGTAGCATAGAAAAGATATACTGATATGGGAATTCTATTGGAGAGTGTGGTTGGAAAACATCTTGAACTTCTAAAGGGAAATGGATAACCTGGAGAGGAGGGTTATTCCTGTAACTCTGAAATAGAACTGAAATACGTGGGGATCATGTTATCATTCTTGAACAGCTTTATTTACTGATAATCAATATCATTAAAGTAATTGCCTAACCGTCATCTAAAACTTATCGATAGCCTTCCCCTTGACATTATCTGTTGGCAGTAGTTTTTTCCTAATGTTGAGAAGTGAAAGAAATCGTCTGCCCACGTTTGCGTTACACCTCCTTCCTTATAGCTTCATACGATTACCTCTGGCCAACGTCATCTCTATCTAACGTCAAGGCGCTATCATTTACGTGTGTTGTCTAAGCTATTTACTCGTTGTATAGGTGTCTAAGCGTAGCGATGGAGGTGTAGGTGTAAAGGTGTGTCCCGGGCCTTGGGGTGGGGTCGTCGGTAGGACCCGCTGTGTGTGGCGGAACACCCACTCACTCGGAGGCACGATACTGGCTTAATTCAGCGCTCCATAATTGCACTCCATGATGGGAAAATAAGTGGGTGGCGAGGAGAGAGGTGTGGTGGTGGTGGTGGGAGATGTGGAAGCAGCTGAGACGGAGGTGTTGCCGTACTTGCCCGGCTGAGGGATAGTGGTGGTGATGTTAGAAGAGACTTGGAGATGCGCCGAGGGGGACGGAGTTACGTTGGAGAGAACGGGAGACCTGAATAGTGATTGAAAGAGGATAGTAAATTAGAAAGCTTGTTGGCAAGGGGCATTGTTGAGTTGAGAGATGAAATATATTTGTAGACTCGTGCTATTGCCGGGTGTGCTGGTTGTGTTGTGGAAGCCTTGGCTAAATCGGAGTCGTAAGAAAATTGTCCATGAATGAGACTGTATAAGATGGTCGTGGTTGAATACGAGGTAATGCCGTCAACTCTGTAATGTCTAAGAAAGAGGCTGTTGTAATGGGAGGGGGTTCGTTGTTGTGAGGAGTTCATGAAGTTATGTTTCATAGTTACACTTGGGATTTGCTATATCTGTTAGAAGCCTTACGTATACTAATAATATTCAAAGTAGTTGCAATGGTGGGGGAGTTAGGGGGGGGTGTGAGTTACGATGCATGTAGTTATGTGGCCGCTTTAGTCTAAGTCAACGTTGGAGTTACAAGTATGGCTGATATTTCGTAGTGGTGTTATGACTAGATTCAACCGAGTCGTAATGACGCAAATTGTATAGTTATGACGGGATTCATCCCAGGCTTTAGTTACGTCCAAAGCTGTAATGCCATCGTGGTGCTAGTTGTACCAGATCGAGGTCCCGCTAAGTATAGATTTAGAAACAAAAAGAAAAGACTTCTGCATTCGTTACGAAATTGCTACCCAAAGCACATGTAGCAGAAGTACCCCTGTGTGTGTGTGTGTGTGTTGTGTGTGTGTGTGCGTGTCTGTGTGTGTGTATGTGTGTGTGTCTGTGTGTGTTTGTGTGCGACCAACGGTGCTACATTTCCGTAGACTTTTTTTTTTACACCCGTGTGAACATGAGACGTCCCAAACTAACACACACGGGAAAGCTAGACAACATAAGACGTAATGGTCTGTGAGGAGGTCATCTGCTGCAGGACAGCACATGGGGAAAGCCAGATAACAGAAGACCTGATGGTCTATGACGAAGTTTATATGCTGGAGAACGGTAATAGTACCCTAAATTCCTTATCTATATAGATGGAGGCAGATGTATATTATGAATATAGGATTTTATAAGGTCTCGGTATTTCTTAATAGTATAGCAAGTCAAGTCTCCAATGCATGCATAGCACTACATCGCCCAATACACGTTTGCTATACCATGGCCACTAGTGCTATTCTCTAAACATCACCTCAACACCTTAACCAGTGCCCTGGAATTGTTCAACAAGCAACCCCTGAATTAAACCATGAAAAAAAAAAAAAATCTAAATATTTGAAACAATCTGAAAATCAAAAAATAGGAAAACCCACATATTTGAAATTTTTTTAAGGGATTCTTAACTTGAAGTTCTCTAGATATAATACCGAGAGACAAGTCTAATTACGTACAGAGATTTTTACTCGTCAAAACTATTCAATCTGGTGAGTAGATTACAGGAAATGTACTACTGTAATAGTGGAGTTGATGACTATTGTTACCGGTGATGTAGACTAATGATGACATTGCTGATTAACGGAGACGAGTTATTGATGATTATAGATGTTAATGATGACTGATCCTCACAGCAGATAACATCAATGTTGAATGATGTGCACGGCAGAGAATATCATTCTGTTACAATAGTGACGGCCAGTAACACTTTAACAATATTGGAACGGTTATAACACAAATATGATAACTAACTACACAACAGAGGAATAATTGTACACATTTAAACTGTAAACATTTCAATTGTAAATATATGAATTGTACACATTTAGATTGTAATATTTAGATTTTACATATCTAGATTGTAACATCTAAAGGAACGTCAATGTCATTAGTCATTACCTTGATTTTCTTGAAGTGCCTAATGTCTGAGAAATTTCACACGCACGCACGCACGCACACACACACACACACACACACACACACACACACCTCCTTGGTATAGTGGTTAGTATTACTGACCATGAGTCAGCACGGACCCGCCTGAGGTTTAGACCAGCTTGGGTTCGAATCCTGGGCGCTGCAGTCGGCCCACAGCCAATCCCAGCTGTTCATCCTTCCCTCGGAGACATTCGATAAATGGGTTACTCGTATCAGGATGGTACGTCTGTGTGTGTGTATGTACACACACACAGGAGTAAAGACAATTAATACATATGCAAGGTTAAGAGACGGGGCAACACGGGTGTAAAACTCTCTCCCCGTAACACACAAAATAGTAATCACATACACGCACACACACACACACACCAGCCTCCCCCCTAAGTCTCTCTCTCCCCCCAGCTCCCTCTGCCCTGGTCTAGACAGCCCTGAGAGCGCCGGGGCCTTACAGTCTGAACGGAATATTACAAGTCATTTGTTATCAGTATGGCTTGACCTTTGACCTGGCGCAGCGGGGGCGGGGGGGGGGGGAGAGGAGGTGGAAGGGGGGAAGGGGGGGCGGAGAGAACCCGGCTCTGCCTCCCAATGACTTCATTCACTCCAACACACCTTTCACCCAGCCTGGAGGACGCTCGTATACGATTAAAAAAAAAGAAAAAAGAAATAAGATATTGAACAATGGGTCGTCAACAAACCGTGCAAATGGAATATGGCGGCTTTTGTTTTATCGTCATTTTCTACAGTGATATCGTGTGAGTGACCATGCGCTCATGTTCTCTCAAGTGTCTCCCAGAGGGAAGGGCATGAAGCGTCTACAGCGAAACTGAAACATTCTGGCAAAGAACGATGATCTGAGAAGGTGTTTGAGGTAAGTGTGTAGCTCTCCCGCGCCGTATTCCTCATCTCGCTCTGCCTATTTTTATCTCCTCTGAAACGCAGAACCTCCTTCGAGACCCTGGCCATATTCCCACAACATCAGGGTTCGATGAAGTACACTTTCGTCCGAGTTGTTAGTTAGTCCAGGCAAGTGACGATGACGAAGGTGGAAGGCGGTTTTGGGTTGCCCATTTCAGCGCGCGATTATAAGGGCTGCGCAGGCGCACTGGGGGTGATGGCGCAGATAGAGGTGGTGATGCCCAGTGAGAAGCGTTCTTATCAATTTATACATTTTCTCTCACTTCTTTTGTAAATGAACTAATGAACGGATGAGAAATTCATAAGGCG
The DNA here is from genome assembly GCA_038088735.1 of Panulirus argus. Taxonomy (NCBI): domain Eukaryota; kingdom Metazoa; phylum Arthropoda; class Malacostraca; order Decapoda; family Palinuridae; genus Panulirus; species Panulirus argus. Next base: position 4,413 of record JAYMFT010102395.1, read on the forward strand.
TGATGATATCATTTTATCATATGAAAAAAAAAAACAATTTTGATAAAAACTGAGGGACACCTTGTGTATAAATCCGAGGCAACTTCATGTTATTGGTGGAGTTGGCATTCTGCTGCCTGATAGACTCGTTCCCCCGCGCACCTGGCCCGCCCGCCAGTCTTCTAAACAACGCTCCGGCTATTGATACCCCACTTAGCCTTCCTTAATCCTTAGCATCAACGGACATTTCAATCATGTTTACCTATGTCCTATTCCTACAGAAACTGGACTCTCTTCCTCTATTAGAAGGTGGGGAACATGTAACGCAGATTGTATGATATTATGCGGTTTCCAGTCTATCTCTGCCGGGGTCTAGATCCTCTCTCCGATAGCGAGCTTACACTCTTAATAATAATGACCACCCGGAACCGGTTCTTCCCAGTCAAACTTCTTTAATTCCCTGTCGCTTGGCGCCCAGTCTCCCATAAGACTTTGGTAGCGGTTGTTTCGCTTGCATTCCCTCCGCACAGCAGTGGCAAAACTCGGGTCGTCGTTCAAATAATTCTCAGATGGACTTTTGTTGCTTGGCGGGTCGGACGCTAACGGGGTTCGACCCTCGCCCACCGTCGTCACCGTCAACATACTCTCTTAATTAGTTAATCTCCCCAATCCTCTATCACTTCCGGGCCCTTGGACATCGCGTTCCATTAAACTCTCAATCAATATCAGCTTCAAACTCATTTGACCAACTACCGTACGACAGAATCCACACATAATGCCGGGGGGGAAAAACAGTTCAAGAGTAAGTCGTCGGAACTGTTCCGGAACATGAGTCGACGAGACTCTCCCGCTTCGAACGCTGGGGGTTCAGTGAAGCCGCCACAAAAAGCTCCGCTGGGAGATTTCAATAAGGAAGATCCGAGATGGAGATATCACACGACCAGTGTAGCCAAGGAGGATGGGATCCTACATCTCCAGACACTGATACTCTATCGGGACTTGATCTACTATGGCTGTTGGGGTGGGTGGGTGCAAGCGACTGTTGGCGCACACTTGAGGATTTCAGTAGCTTCCTCCTCCAGACTCTTTGGCCTGTTTGTTATGCCAGGATCAGAGATAATTTGCATAGCCTTGCGTCATAAAAGCTGCATATGTTCAAACGATTTGATTCCACGTGCAGGATTTGCTGCGCAAAACAAACCTTTAATGACGGTTCTCGCATAGCAAACATTTTTCATTTTAATTGGAATTTGATTTGGCTGAAGTTGATCGTTCTATAATCCGAGACTCCATTATGACTGCTAGACACGTATAAGGGGAGTTTGGAGACAATTCCCTCGTTGCCACAAGCGTGACCTTGCCAGGAGATGGTTTACAGGCAGGAGCTGGGGGTCACCCTAGGCAAAGGTCACGTGAGCAGAAATAGGAGCTGAGTCAACCTAGGCAAAGGTCACGTGAGCTGACATGGGAGCTGGGTCAACTCAGGGAAAGGTCACGTCAGGAGACATGGAAGCTAGGTTAACCTAGGCAGAGGTCACACGAGCAGACATGGGAGCTGGGTCACACCTAGGCAAAGGTCACATTAGCAGCCATGAGACCTGTTTGCGATTCGGAAATGTAATCCAGAACGTAATCTCAACAGGCAGAATATAAGCAACCTTCAAACAGGGAGCAACAGAATTTTCTGTTTAACAGACAATTAGACAACTGTTGAGTGTAAAGAGTATGATGGTGGCAGTAAAAGTCATTATTATATCGAGATAAACGGTAATACAAGAGCTACTGTGGGTAACTTTTCCATCGATAACACGGAAACACTTACTAATGAATAAACATATGTATATTGCAATGACAATTTGGAGATAAAATGAGAGAAATCGGGAAAGTTTTCTGTTTTAGAGAGAAATGAGGCGAGGAAACTGGATTATCTTTAACTTGGTGACTAATATGATAATACTGTGATATCATTATGCTTACCACTGAGTGTATTTCTGTCGGTGACGTAAAAAAAGAGGATTCAGCCTCACGTTGAACCGGATATGGGATATGATTCAACATTATTATTTCTCTTAAAGGCCACCTCGTCTGGCATTATCTTTAAGCATATCTTATACTGTCTGGGTTTTTTCCCCCCCTCCTGAATCTCTCTGTTCATATTTCATTACCATTTGTATACCACGACGTGTGAATGTTATCCTTGGGAATAAGGACGAAAATCTTGAGACGAGAATATCGAACCAATAATTTGCATGAAATGCATGACAACTTCCGTCCTGGTGTAGGACAGCTGGTGTCTGTGTGTGTGTGTGAGTATGTCCAGACACCTGGCCAAGTCCACTTAACGTTCCAGCCATCCTGGCCGCACCTGGTGGCCAGTGTTTGTGCGCATTCTTCATCTCTCCCGGTGCCTGAAGAGCAACGTGTCTTTTACATTCTTCAGCTCCTCCACTCGGCGTGCTCCAAGGCCTTCGTCGGGGTCGAGTCCTGAGGTGTGTCCAGAGGAGCGCCTCGAGGCCTTCGTCTTATCCTCCTCCTCTATGCTGGAGGACCACCACTAACTAGGTCGGTCTCCTGCAGCGCTCAAAAGGCCTGTCGAGGGTTCCTATTGCTTATCACGTTGTATGGTATATTCGTTCGTATGACATAGCGTCCTGATCGGGTGAGGTGGTGGTAGACGAGACTAGGCCCAGAGAGGCAGGGTTCGAGCCAGTAGCAGCCGGATGGGCGAGAACAAAGAGGTCATGGGAGCTCTGCCCGTCTGTGTCAATGGGTCTTACAGGTGCCATGGTCGCCAGTGGCACTTCTGTGTCACAGATGTTATGGGTGCCTGTGTTAACAGGTGTCAGGGCTGTGTCACGTGTATAATGGCTGCCTGTGTCATACTCTGTCGTACGTATCACGGTTGCCTGTGTCACTTTGTGAGTCACATGCATCAGGGATGTCTGTGTCACTCTGTGTCACATGTGCACGGTTTGCCTATGTCGTTCTGTCTCAGGTTTACCACGACTGCCTGTGTCAATCCGTGTCACATGTGTCATAATTACCTATGTCACACTGTCACTCATGTGCCATGGCCGTATAGGGTCTGTCATAGATACCTGTATCAGCCTGTATCCCATGCATCATACTTGCATGTGTCAGTTCGCTTGAGAGATCTTTACAAGGAAAATATTAAAAGTCGAAATTCTGAAGAGAATTTCAAGACGGGAATAATCTGGTTCCTCAGTTTGGAAACACGTCCCCATCACCCTTATATAAAATCTCTTTATGAATGATTATACAAATGTCTTTGCTATTCACAACCCTTATATCACTCCTTTCTCTTTTCTCTTCTATTCTATGATATTCCCTTGAAAACATCATTTGACGCCACTCAGAGCCTGATCTCCTTAAGGATATATATCCAGCGAAAATAAGATGCAGAAAACACGCCCTTGAAACAAAAGAGAATCGGGAGTAATGGACGAACAAAATTAAAAAGAAAGAGAGAAACAGATTCTTCTGGATCCCATGTACTGCATTTTAACCCTGACACAAGGTCAAGAGAACGTGGTGTTAAGGAGAAAGAAAAGAGATATAGAGGCACGCGTTTTTGGCCCTTGAATACTGGTCTACTGGGGCTGCGTGACGACCATGTGATCCATAGAAAGCCAGCAACCTTGTGTACAATGAGACGACCCTTGATCTCTAACGGTACGACCCTTGATCACTGCAGCGTAACCCTTGCGTACGACTGTACGACCCTTTTGCATAATGACTTGTAGCCACACCCCTAAGGGTCGGGTCAAAGGTCACGCCGTCACACCCATGGCGTCGTACCGTCGTGCTCAAGGATCGTACCGTCGTGCTTAAGGATCGTACCGTCGTGCTTAAGGTCGTACCGTCAAGGGTAGAACAGATTTAACACACGCTCAAATTAGTTGCAAAAGAAACATATAAACAGAAAAATTCGCAAAACTTATGCATAACTGCTCCATTGATAAGTAAAAGCAAGTAATGATGATAGTAATGATAATAATAATAATGATAATAATAATAATAATAATAATAATAATAATAATAATAGTAATGATAATAATAATGATAATAATAATAATAATAGTAATAATAATAATAATAGCAACAGCAGTAATAATAATAATGATAATATTAATAAAAACAGCCCTTGGCAACAAATACTAGAGTAACAACCTACAGGAGAAAGAGAGAGAGGAAAAGAACCAACAGCTCTGAAGAAAGGGAAAACGAATCGAGGAATTTTTACTTTTATTAAGATCAGACGGGGAGAGTTAAGTCGGATTGCTTTGGACTCACTCGGGCTGAGTGGTGCGTGGGTCCGCAGCCACACCACACACACACACACACACACACCCGAGGGTGCAGAAGTAATCCACGAAGAGGAGAAAATTAATCGAAGTAACTGCTCAGAGGAGGAAAAATCTGTGGGGCTTTTTCTACCATTTTCATTCTAGAGTCAGACAGACAGACTGACTGACTGACTGACTGACTGACTCTCTCTCTCTCTCTCTCTCTCTCTCTCTCTCTCTCTAGCTTACGTGTGTTTGGGACGTTCCGACGGGGTTTCCCATGGTAGATGAAAAAGACTTACGATGATACTAGGTGGTCGAGTTTACATTGCGATGAAGGAGTGGTGGGGGGCCTGTAATCCTTTTGGCGCTACCGCTCACAGGATGAGCATGGGGTGCACAATAAATCTGCGCCGGCACACAAATCAATCAATCAATCAATCAATCCGAGGAGATGGAAGTGTGTGTGTGTGTGGGGAGAGGGGGGGGGGGGGGGGGGGGGGAAAGTTGCGACAGGTTTTTAGAAAGAGATGAAAAGAAGAAGAAAAGAAAAAAAATTGGCTTTTAAAAAAGCATTACAACTGATTACGTTAAGTCTGCTCCGCTGTAAAAACATTTCACATTCTTTCTCTCTCTCTACGTCTCTGAACTATCTATCTCTGCCCTACTTATACCTTTCCTCCCTCCTTGTTCCTTCGCCTCCATCGCTTGCATCCTAACCCTCCCTCCCTCCCTCTCTTCTCGTTCTTCCTCACCCCTTGATGGGTCTCAAGAGGCGCTGTTCTCAGGGGTGCTTTGTGATGCCCCTTTTCTTTGGCTTGCACCTCCTCCTCCTCCTCCTCCTCCTCCCACACTTGTTTTTCTAACAATAACAATTCAGGCATCCGTCCGTCCGTCCGTCCGTCCGTCCAGCAGCGGTGCCGCCCTACCCTGCCCTGCGTTACGAATGACGTCACGAGCTACCGCCGCTCCCGTACGCCCTAAAATGCTAGACACACACACACACACACACACACACACGCGGGGCCGCTAGACCCGACGATATTTCACGAGCGAGACATTCGAAACGTCGGCGGTGCGCCTCCTCCGCCCCGGCGAGGCACCTCACCGAAGGACGATGGGAAATGAAAAGGTGCGACGGGCTGCGGTACGGCCGCGTCCACCGCCGCAGCCGCCCGTCGAAGCCACCGGCCAGGCCCTCCGACGTCTGCCCCGATTTAGCAAACCTGCTGTGTGTGTGTGTGTGAGGGGGGGGGGCGGCTTCTCCTCCAACCGGGAGAAAAAGAACACCACGGGACTCGAGATGAAGATGGTAGCGAGTGATCGCTTACTCGAGAGCGGCGGCGGGGCGGAGGGGTAGGCGAAAGGGGCGTCGGAGCTGTCCAGAGGGGAGGGGAGGGGAGGGGAAGGGGAGGAGAGAGAGGGAAGGGCGTCGTATCGTGGCCGAGGTGGGAGCGGGGTGTTGGCGGGGCTGACTGAGAGTCGGGGTGGTGCCCCAGAGGTCATGACTGCTGCCGGTATGACAGGTATTTACTACGTTACCCCAGGCTACCTGCCTACACACCCGCCCACTGCGCTTAAACCCACCCCCCACCCCTCTTCCCTCCCTCCCTCCCTCCCTCCCTCGCTCGGGCCTCCACCAGGTGAGGGAGTGGGGGGCATGGGGGAGTGCCAGGGAGTTGGACTGGAGTGTAGCGGACACGCTGCTCCCACGAGACTATGCCACGCCACTCAGCCTAATGTGAGAGAGAGGGAGAAATTAGCGACCACTGGTTCGATTCCCAGTTGCTTACGTGCACAGATATGCTGAGAGAGATAGAGAAAGAGAGAGATAGAGAGAGAGAGAGAGACAGAGAGTACCTACGGCGGAGAGAGACAGACAGACAGACAGACTGACTGACTGACTGACTGACTGACTGACTGACAGGCAGTACCTACTTACGGGCTGCTATGGAAAAAGACAGAGTAGAGTACTAACTTGGAGTACTTACAGAGAGAGAGAGAGAGAGATGGTACTTAAGAATACTTACGGAGAGAGAGAGAGAGAGAGAGAGAGAGAGAGAAACAGATCACCAATTGTAAACCAGCCCTTGTATAACGGACGATTCGTATACGGCTGTGCGCTCCTTCCCCTCTTTTGTCTCTGTGTCAGCGGACAGCCCGCGGTAAGACTTCGTGGGAGGGAACGTCGCCGGAGGGGAGAGTGGAGGGCAAGTGAGAGTGGAGGGAGGGAGAGAGGAGACCAGAGCCAGACAACGACAGCAATCTACATAATACTAGGTCTTCCCTCTCCTCATCGTCATGTGTTTTTCCCTGTTTTCTCCCATATTTAGGGGGAATTTTTTATACTTAGGGAATTTTTTTCCTTGTTTAGGGAAAAACTGATTTTTTTTTTATCATTATCATGATTAAGTTGGAAATGGCGAACTGGTACAAGTAAGAAGGAAGCTGGTGAGTTTTTTTTTTTTTTTTTTTTTTTTTTTTTTTTTTTTTTTTTACTCGTTCTCTTAATTAACTCATTCGTGAAAAATATGTAAATTAATTTCGCACGCCTTCAGACTTCATGTTCTTCGCCTGTAAATCAGCGTCACTTCAGCGGAGCATTCGTAAATGAGTTGCAGATTCAGCCTCATATGACCCACACCCCCCCCCCCTCCCTCCCCCCAGCTCCCCTCACAAGTGCCTGTTGTAAACACACTAGTCATTTCTAGATGTTCTAGATACTTGTAGTTGCGATTGGCTGAATCTCCCTGCTAGGAGTTGGTCATGGTAGGGAGAAAATAGAAACTGGTAGTGAGTGAGGGAGGGGCAATAGAATCTTAAAGGGTATATAGTGTGCGACTTGGACGAGAGGTGGGGCTTTTTTTTCTTTTTTTTTTTCCCCCACAGGACGGACGTGGAGGAGGGAGGGTGATAGATAGCGCATCCCTCAGTCTAGCAGGGGGGGGGAGGGGTTCCTAATTATGGTACGGCAACATAGCGTTCATTTTGGAGGGGGTATGGGGGTCCTACTTATGGTATGGCAACGTAGCCTTCAGTTTGAGAGGGGGGAAGGGGGGCCTACTTATGGTATGGCAACGTAGCCTTCAGTTTTGGAGGGGGGGGAGGGAGGGGGTTAATGCTTATGGCATGGCAACGCGTCGGTCAGTTTAGGAGGTGACGCTTCTTAAGGTATGGCAACGCAGTGACGTCATTTTGGTTAGACGTGCTTTGTTAAGGGTTATGGCAAACACGGCGTTAGTTTAGGTTTAGCTTGACGGGCCAAAGGGGAGACGACATGCTATGGCAACGAGGAGGTCTGGCTGTAGTCAGACAGGCCCACACTGGACCTCAGGGTATGGCAACATTGGCAGGAATCCTGGAGCAGGGAGGGAAAAGCGAAAGCAACAGAAGCTGCTGCTGCCCTCAGCATTTCACTCTCCTCAACAACAACACTCTCTCTCTCTCTCTCTCTCTCTCTCTCTCTCTCTCTCCTCTTCCCCTCCTCTTTTTTTTTTCTTTCCAAACTCTATCGTTTGTTGCTAGTACCTCCAGGACCATCTATTTGAGGCTATTGTTTACACCTTTTGTTTTAAGGCTTGACCCTTGTTTACTCATACGACTATGTCCAAAGCGGTGTACACCTTTTGGTTTTAAGTTGTCCCCCTTGTGTACCACCCACTATGTCCAGAACAGCGACCTGGGGCAATATTGGGACTGCTCTTCGTCCTAGACATCCATATGCTTCCCTACCCAACGGTTCCACCCTCCCTCCCTCCCTCCCTCGCTACCTCCCAGCAATCCTCGTGTTCCTCTCTCTCTTTTTTACCCCTCCCTCCTGTTTGTCTTTTAAGGCTGGTGTGTTTATTTTGGTGTTATTAGGCTCTGTGTGACGGAAAAATGGTGAGGACGCCGTGAGATGAGGCTGTGGGGGCTTTATATATATACATATACACACACACACACACACACACGTCTGTTTCTTGGAGACAACGGCACTACCCTTCTAGATGATGATATACGAGCCCGAGGGGACGACCTTTGGGTCACGGTGAGCACGACTGTAGTACTACTACTACGACTACAACTACTACCCTTGCGCACGACGACATGACCCAAGTGAACACGACAGAGCGACGCCCTCGGGTATGATTGGCTTGACATGTGAACCCAGGGTCCTGTCTAAGGCCAGGCCAAACAGGTCACCAGGAAAATATGTTTCACCAAGACGGCAAGGCAATAGTTCACCAGGACAGTGAGCGTTTGGGTCACCAGGAGTCTCAGAGGCAAGATAAAGAAAAGGATGAGAATTTTAATCACCAGGAGAGTAAGTAAGGAGCCGGATCACCAGAACCATAGGCTGACTGAGGCACCATGTCCAGGGTGTGGGTCACCAAGTCAGCAGGACATCGAGAGGGTCGATCACCACGACAGTAAGAGGCTTGGGGTCACCACGACAGTAAGAGACTAGAGGTCACCACGACAGTAAGAGACTGGGGGTCACCACGACAGTAAGAGACTAGAGGTCACCACGACAGTAAGAGACTGGGGGTCACCACGACAGTAAGAGCCTGGGGGTCACCACGACAGTAAGAGACTAGAGGTCACCACGACAGTAAGAGACTGGGGGTCACCACGACAGTAAGAGACTGGGGGTCACCACGACAGTAAGAGACTGGGGGTCACCACGACAGTAAGAGACTGAATTACCTTAGAAGACGACAGAAGATTGCATAAACGAGACAGCTGATTACATAATGTTAATACTAAACACCGTGGAGCAATAAGAAGGTAATTTGATGAAGATGGAATTAGATGATAATCTCCATAAACAGAATATGAACTTGACAACGAAGGTAAATCGCATTTTGTCCCAGACTTAGCGACGGGGAACGGCGGCTGTCTGCAACAGTCTGGCTGGTATTGTTTAATGACAATGAAGCTAGTTTTTCCTTGAAAACAACGTGATGTAAGAGGATGGGCTATATATATATATATATATATATATATATATATATATATATATATATATTTATATATATATATATATTTA